>JASKMD010000015.1:2089937-2333710 GCA_030144725.1 Haematococcus lacustris
GTGATGGCGATGGGGCAGCAGGCGGTGGTGGCTGTTCATGGTGGCCGCAGGGGTTGCTGGCAGACCTGGCTGCGGCACCGCAAGGGGCTGTGGTCATCCTACACGCCTGGTAGGGTGGAAGGGGGAGGGAGGAGAGGAGAAGGGAAGAAGCAGGAGAGAAGGGAGGGTTGGGGAGCTTTGGAAAGGGAGGAGGGGAGGAGGAGAGATTAGGGCCAAGCCATGAGGGTGATGCTGCAGCTCACTAATTGGACCAGTGCGGCTTGGCTTGTAGTGGGTGTGGCTGGTTGTTGCTGTTGGGTTGGTTTGTCAGTTGGCTAGTCGGTTGGGTGGGTGAGGGTGGTGCCGGCCATTGAGGCTAGTGTGATGGTGTGACTTAATCTGACGTGGCTGCCTTGTAGTCACCCTAGCGTGTGGCACATGCAGCCTAACACCCTGAGCTGTGGAGCGGCCAGGGTCAGAGGGTCAGTGCAGTGGGCTTTGGGGGTTGGTTTGTCGGTTGACAGGTTGGTTGGGTGGTTGGCTGAGGGTGGTGCTAGGTGGTGAGTGGGGCAGCTGCCACCCTGCGTGTCAGTATGCCCTGCTCGCCTGCCCTGCCCGCAGCGCCCACAACCCTACAGGCGTGGACCCCTCCCCAGCCCAATGGAGGTGAGGGGCGGCAGCTAGAGCCACCTGGGAGGGCCCCCTTGTGCTGTGTGCTGGGGTGTAGGGTGCCTGCAGCTCTTCAGGTGCTGGGCCCCTCCACCAGGAGCATGGTAGGGGCAGCAACAGGGGGGAGGGCTGAGGGAAGACAGGGCGGACTGCACCAGGGGGGCTCCACTGCTGACCTCTACGCAAAGTCGAGCTATAGAAGTGAGGGTATGATGCTGGGCCATGTCAGTTGAGCTATAACTCATGCATCTGGGCAAACAAAAGATGAGCTGCTGCTGACCACCCCGAGCAGCCACGGGTCCTGCCTGACCATAGATCCTAATCAGACCTGCCTCCTGATCAGGCAATGCAACCTGCTGGCCACAGGCGCATCCTGGAGGTGGTGCAGTCTCGCCAGCTGCTGCCCTTCTTCGACTCCGCCTACCAGGTGGCTGTCTCACTGTGCATCACACTACCATGCTGGGTCACACTGTTGACATTCAAAAAACTGACCCGCTGGGTCACACCCATGTGAGACACTCAGCCACCTGCCACACTTTGCGTTGGGTCTTTGGTGACCCGGCCCTGCACCTGCTGCCCTGCTGCCTTGAGCACCTGAACCAGCAGCAGTGGGTGTGCAGGGAGGGTGGCTACTTCTGACAATGCATGGGCACTGCTCCGCTGATGCTTGCTGTACCTCTCTTCCGAACCACACACTGCACTCTGCTTGGAGGGGCGGAGTGCACAGGAGGGACGGGAGGCGGCTGTGGAGCAAATACGCTGTGGCACGCAGCTGGGCTCCTATCCTTGCAAGCACCTCCTTACCTTTTTATTGTTGTCTGTACATCCCGGCGTGCTGCGCTGTGCAGGGCTTTGCAAGCGGGGACCTGGATGCGGACGCTGCCTCTATCCGGCTGTTTGCAGCTGCTGTGAACCCCACTACGGGGAAGCCCCAGGTGAGGGTCAGGGGCAGGAGACAAGGGGTCAGCCGAGACAATGCAGCACCAGTGCTCACCCACATCCCTCACATTTTGCACACTCTTGCTCGCCACATGTCGCCTGATGGACATCCAGGGTCAGCCACTGGACCCCATGAGCTATGCTCATTGGTGAGGGACTGTTTTGCACCATGCACTGTGCTCTACTCGCTAGGGACTATCAGGGCTCAGCCCCAGTGCCCTGGTGCTGCTGACTGAGCTTAGAAGGCTACTGTTGCTGCTGCTGGCCTAGTGGTCGTGAAGCCAATGTTAAACGGCATTGCTGAAAACCCAGAGCCCAGAGCTGGTTGTGGTTGTGGCGATGGTGGTGGTGGTTGCTGGCAGCCCTGAGTGCAAAGAGCTGCTGGTGTTGGTGATGTTTGTGCAGGAGATGCTGCTGGCCCAATCCTTTGCGAAGAACATGGGCCTGTGAGTCACTCCCTTCAACTCCCACATCCTCCCAACGCACCTAAATGGCCTGGTCCCGCTGCTTCCTCTGCTGCTCGTCCACCTCTTTTAGCTCCTCACAGCCCTCCCGCTTTCCGCCCAGCGCCTTGCTGCTTGCTCTGCTGCTGACTCTGCTGCTGCTAGTTGGTCAACTGCCAGCTTGTCACCTGCCCTGCTATTGACATGGTCAACTACTGCCGCTGCTACTGCTGCTATTTCTGTCGCTGTTGCAAGCTGTCCACCGGCTGCAGCTCACTCTCACTCACACCATATCAGTCACACTGAAAGGCATACACAGCCACAGTACCCCACAGACCTACTCCTCAGCTTTGGTCACAAAGCATGTGGGCTAGTACGTCCTTCATCACACTGTGCTGCTGGCTTGCTGGCATTGTAGGTACGGTGAGAGAGTGGGAGCACTGTCTGTTGTCTGCGGGTGAGTGGTGGGTCCAGGGTTCGATCCACCCTGGCAGCAGCAGCATTGGACCAATGCACCTCATATTCGTCTTGACCACGTTAGCTAAGCATGTCGATGCAAACAGCAGCAGGGGCGGCAGCAGCAGCAGTAGGGGGTGCGGAGGCAGGTTGTGGGGTAGGGCAGGCTGGCAACAGAGACAGGAGGTAAGGGCAGGGCGTGCAGCGCACCATCTGCTACCATCGGCTACCATCTGCAGCAGCAGCAGCAGCAGCAGCAGCAGCAGCAGCAGCAGCAGCAGCAGCAGCAGCAGCATAGGTGTGCAGCGTGGCTGCAGTCTTGCCACACCACCCACCCTGGCCCAGGCCAAGGTTGCACCACTGCTGACTACACGCCAGGCCATGCCAGCCTCTGCTGCTCCCATTGGCCCTGCTGCTCTCACCATAGCCACTATCTGCTGCTGGGGCTGCAGGCAGGCCGGGATTGTGTCCAAGGTGGAGGGACAGCTGCGCCTAGTCATTCGACCCATGTGGTCAAACCCCCCACGCCATGGGGCAGAGATCGCCAGGCGTGTTCTGGGTGGGTGGCCCTGACCCCGACCTTGATCCTGACCCCATCCTTTGCCTCCACCCTGGCCCTTGATGTGACCCTGACCTTGATCCTGACCCCAATCTTTCCCTTCACCCTACCTTTCCGTCTGGACCTGACCCTGACCCTCCATCTGGCCTTGCCCTGGTCCCGGCTGCAGGGGACCCAGCCCTGATGCAGGAGTGGAGGCTCGAGCTGGCAGGCATGGCTGGCCGCATCAAGCAGATGCGTGCTGAGCTGGCCGGGGCACTGCGGGCTCTGGGTGTGCCTGGCGACTGGTGAGTGGGCGCACAGACCCGAAAACTAGGTGTGCCCGCTGGGCATTGAACCCCCCACCTCTGGCAGCACACGAGTACGACTGATGCTGAAGTGGACAGCCACTGGAAAGAACACTGTGCGCGGCTAAGTGATTTGTTGCCCTGCCTGGTCGCAGGAGCTTCATTGAGCGACAGATCGGCATGTTCACATTCACCGGCCTCACCCGGCCCCAGTGCGAGGCCCTTACCGCCAGGCATCACGTGTACCTCACAATGGTGCGTCTACTGACCAATTGTGTCGCTGGGTTCGCGGGCTAAAGTTACAGTCGAGGGTTTTGCGTGCCGTCCGAAGGGGCTGTAGATGTGTGGTGTGCTGGTTGCGGCGTGCGTATGCAGGACGGGCGCATCAGCATGGCGGGCTTGAACAGCGCGGGGTGCAAGACGCTCGCGGCTGCAATACACGAGGTGTTGAAATCAGGGGTTTGAAGACGGGTCCGCCTGATGTCTCGCTCTGCAATATGTCCAGTCGTTTTCATGGTGATGGGCATCTGTCGCTTTCAGTTTGTGTAGGTGTTGCGATATCAGAATGTGAAGCCGTTGCAAGGCAAGCATAAAGTGACAGTAGTGCCCCCCTGCTCCTGGTCTGAGTCCCAGCGCATGTCCCCGCCCATGAAGCGAGCGTAGGCACGCGACAAGGGCATGCCCACACCTTTCCCGTGAAACTGCGCTCCGTGCTCACGCGAGTATCCATATCTGCAAGCCACGCATCGATGACATGACAAGTGTGACGTACCTACGATGTTGGGTGGCGCGGGACGAGCACAGCATCTGCTCCCAACACTTACTGGGGAGCACGTGAGGCATGCGACGTGGCAAAGTAGTGCAAGCTGTGCTCCAGTTGCGCCGCCGCCATGCCGCCGCCCGTATCGGTGATCGTGACCGTGAACCACTCGGACGCAGCGGTGCCACGTTGCCCCGCGTCTTCCTTTGCCGGCGATATCGCTGCCCGGGGGACGCGAAGCCATGAAGGAGCGGCGTGAGGACCGGCGATGATGACTGACACGGGGTCCGCCTCGTCGACGTCCTGCAAACATGAGCGCTGGGTATCGAGTTCGCGGTACGCCGCTTGGCCAAAAAAGGTGTCGAGCGCAACACATTTCATAAATCTAGCAAGCAATGACAGAACAAATGTCATGTACGCTAACGTGAGAAACTGCAGGTGCCCCACGCAGTTGGCAAGTTGGGTACCAGGCACTTGCATGCAAGCATTGGGGGTGAGGCTATGACTCACCCAAGCACCCCACTTGTTGATCAAAGCTGACATTGCGTTCTTCAACATCTCTCCATAAATGTACTGCGGCACGGCAGCATTGGCCTTGTGTTCAATGCTGCCATACTTATCTACAGGCTTCTCAAGTCCTGAGTAAGCATCAGATCACAACACCGTCATAGGGCGCGGCAGGCTGAGTGCATGGCTAAGTGCATAGCATGCTGGTGACTGGCACCTTGCATTAATGGGGTGGAAGTAGGGCAGCAGGCGGGGCATGCGGTCCCCACATCAAGCAGCCAGGCTATGCAGACTCCATGCACCCCGTGGGCCCATGCACCCATGCGCCCATGCACCCATGCACTTATGCGCCCATGCATGGGGTGGGCATACATGGGCAAGGGTGCAGGAACATGGACCCTGTCTGACGGGGTCGAGGGGACATCAGGGCGAGCAGCAGGGGAGGCATGGGGTCAGGGCAAGCCACCATGCGCCCCCCCATGCCCACAGCAGCCTCCCCTGCCTGCCCACCTGGACGTAGGCGTCCATGACCAGGGGCCTCACACCTGCCCCTCCGCTCACCTCCACCGCCTGCGCTGCACAGCATGGCCAGCCACAGCATCAGGGCCGCTGGAGAGCCAGGCCACAGCCACCTCCCACACCTGGAGCTGCCTGGAAGCTGGTCACAGGTGGGTACGGCCCCTGACCCAGGCAGGCTGAAGAGTGAGCAAAGGCAGCAAGCTGGGTTCAGTGGCGCTCAGTCGTCAACACAGGGCAACCAGGAGGTTGGAGTGTGACCAATGCCCAGTGCTTAGGACAAGGCTAGTCAGGGTGTGGCTGCTCTTGTCTCAGGCAGCGCTGCTGCTGGCCCTGCTGCTGCTGGCCCTGGCAAGCTGGGCTCAGTGGCGCTTGACCCTGCTGCCTAGGAGTTGGTCCTGCCTAGGAGTTGGCCCTGCTGCTGCTGGCCCTAGCCAGAGGCCAAGGCCAAGGCCAGGCCAGGGCAAGAGAAGCGGAAGATGCAGCCTAGCTGACTTGCTAAATCCAGCTGAGTCTAGCTCAGGCGAGCTGCCAGCGCTGCATGCCAGGGCAGGCAGTACCCAGGCCTGTGACTACACGAAGCTACGAGACGCCCAGCCCAAGGCCCAGCAACAAGGAGCAGCTGCTGGCAGCTGCAAAAGCCTCCATCCAAGGTGGCAAGGGCATGGCGACCCTAGCACCATGGAAGCGCCTAACTGTGACCAACGATATGATGGAAGTAGGCCTGAATACTCAGACCTGTGCCTAAACTACGAAGCTACGAGACGCCCAGCCCAAGGCCCAGCAGCAGCAGCAGCAGCCTGCGTGAGGTGCACGGTGGGGTGCACCACTCACTTCACTGTACTCAGTGTTGTACTGCTCAGTGGGCAGGGGGGGCCAGCTCTGCCTAAGACAAGAGCCACCAATGGTTGTGAGTGCCACATTTTGGTATAACCAGTTATAACCAGTTTATAGGGTATAACCAGTTTAAAGGGTCCCCGTAGCTTATTCTGACATCAGTTAAGGGCGCCCTTAAATCCGGTATAAGGTGGAGCTGACAGCCTTGCATTCAGTGCATGGTCTGCAGGCCAGCTCAGGCTCACAGACCCAGCTCTGCTACCCCCTGCCCCCTGCCCCCTGCCCCCTGCCCCCTGCCCCCTGCCCCCTGCCCCCTGCCCCCTCCCCCTCCCCCTCCCCCTCCCCCCCCCCTCCCCCCTCACCGGCGCCGTGCTATTCTTTTCGATGCAAAACGCACGCACATCCTCCACGGCCAAGGTCAGCAGGTGCGCCAGTGGAGCGTCAGGCAGCAGCAGCGAGGCCGGCGGGGGTCTGAGGGCGCTGCTGGGCCGCTGCCCCTGCTCTGACCCCTGGCCTGATTGGTCGGGGCCAGAAGGCTTCCAGGCAGCAGGGGGGGGCGGGGGGTGCAGGGGCCCAGCCATGGACCAGCGGGCAGCTGCTGCCCCTGCAGCCTCGGGCAGGTGGACAGCAGACCAGGCAGGCAGCAGAGGGGGCTCGGGTGAGCCACAGTGATGGTGGATGCTGCTGCTGCACCAGCCACCCTCCCTGCTCCCTGTCGCTGACCCTGGTCGCTGTCGATGGCCCTGGTGGGCAATGCCAGAGGCCTGGAGTATTCTGGCTGGGTGACGGTGAGCCTGTGCAGGCATGTCTTCATCAGCATCATAACCCTTACTACCTTCATCACTGTTATCATCAGTGCACGACATATGCCAGACATGGCGTGGTGCTGCAGACTCACCAGACTCACCAGACTCAGCAGACCCACCACCACCATCAGCATCAGCGTAACCACCAGGTCATCACTCTTGATGTGCTAATGCAGACGCAAGAGTAATGTGGTCCACACTTAAGAGTAATGTGGACTCAAGAGTGAGTGAACGCACGATGTGCTAGTGTGGATTGGTGTAGTCTGGGTAGGCTAGGGTAGGCTAGGGTCAGGGTCTGGGTTAGGGCTAGGGTTAGGGCTAGGTCTAGGCTAGGCTAGGCTAGGTTGAGCAACTGCTGGCAAGTGTTAGGCTGGTGTCCTACGCAAGGAGTTAAGGTCCAGGGTTGGGGCAGGGCAGGTGGTGGTGCAGGCAGCAGGACATGGTGGATAGCAGCTCTTAGGCCTGGCCATCAGCAGGTGGCTGCCGCCCCCTCCCTCAGGTGTGACCTGGCGGTGACTCACTGCTGCTGTCCTCCTCCCCGCCCAGGCTCAGGCCCTGCAGCCGCTGGCTGTGCTGCCACCGCTCCCAGCAGCACGTCAGCTCTGACAGCAGCAGCCTCTGGGCCAGCAGCCAGGACTGCAGGGCAGCAGCCAGTGGTGTGGGGTAGAGGGGCAGGGGCAGGGGCAGGGGCAGGGGCAGGGGCAGGGGCAGGGGCAGGGGCAGGGGCAGGGGCAGGGGCAGGGGCCCACAAGGAGCTCATACTCAGCCTACAGACTCCACACACTTTAGACTTCAGAGTCCAATCATTCAAAACAGCCCAAGCCCAATGTCCACGAGCTTGTGTCAAGCCTGACAGCCACTGACCTCGTGGCCATCCATGACCTGGTCAGTGGCGGACACCAGGGCGGCATGGCTTCACCTGCATTCAGCCAAAAGCATGCCGTAAAGGCAGCCATTGCAGAGCGAGCGGGCAATAGGAAGAAGCGTGCGAGCGGGCGAGAGGGCGGGCGTGCGAGCGGGCGGGCGGGCGAGCGGGCGGCAGGCGAGAGGGCGGGCGGGCGGGCAGGCGGGAAAGCATGCAAGGAGGAGGAGCCCACAGCTGGGCACCCACAGCCAGCTAGCCCCTGTCCAGTCACCCTGAGTTTGCAGCTGCAGTCAAGGCAGAGGGGTGTCACACAGGGCAATGCTGTGCACACGACCTCATGCTGCTGCCTCCCCCCCACCTGCCCGCTGGCCACCCACCCCCCCACCGACCCCCCCACCCACCAGGCGTGGCCGGCTGTGAGGCGCTGCAGCTCACTGGCCAGCCTGTCTGCCTCCGCCTCAAGCCCTGTCCTCAGCTCCCCTGCCGCCTGCAACACCTTCTTGACCCTCTGCACCTCCTGCCCCATGTCAGCATGGTGGGCACATGGCCCAAGCCCATGCAGATCTGGCCCAGCTGTTGCCGAGGCCAGGCCAGCAGGGGCGCTGGGGCCTTGAGGGGCCTGAGGTGCTAGGGTGCTGCTGCTGCTTGGGGCCCCAGCGGCAGCGGCAGCGGCCCAGGACCTGGTGCTGGCAGCAAAGGCATCAGCCAGCTGAGCCTTCCGTATGCAGTCTGACTCAACCACCTCAACTAAGTGCTGCTGGGCGGCTGCAGCCTGCTCCTTCAAGCAAAACAGTGCAGCGGGCAGCGGACCCCCTGCACTGCTGCTGCTGCTGCTGCTGCCGCCTGGGGGGGTGAGGGAGGCAGGTGCCTGACATTGCTGAGGGAGGTGAGAGAGGATGGTGCGCTGCTGCTGCAGGTGCTGGGTGGTGCGCAGGGGCAGCTGCTCCACTACGATGGCAGTCAGGTGAAGCACGTCAGGCAGCTGGGCTCTGTGCACGAGAGCGTGCAAGGCTGGAGTGTTGATGGGCTGGGGGCAGGGGGGGGTTAGGACGGCTGTCGTCATGGCGCTGAACGCCAGAGGGAGTGGGAAGCGTGTCCCGCGTGCCAGGCGGTGCAATACACAGCGGAGGCTGGAGGTGCGCGTCATCGGGCAATGCACGTTTGATCCTCCTTCTGGAAGCTTTAGTCGGCATGCCGCACATGCCACTCAAATGACGACAGGTGGTTGTCCAAGCGTGGGTCGAAACCCTTGTTCGTAAGTGGGACAGTCTGGCTGAACGGCCCTTGACTCAAGTCAAAGATTACTGAAGCTGGCACATGTGTTCATTTGATACGGTATGCATGACTCGAGCACCTGTGTGTACGAGCACGCGAGCACCTAATGTCATGCACAGTTGATGCAACGTATCTAGTAGTGTTACCATGATAAGGGAGGAATCACATATTGGGATTGCACGTAGGACCAGGGAGTTGTGGCGGCCCATGCAGAGTATGCCATTGCTTTGACCTGGACAAGCACTACAGCCTTCCATGCATACGTTGCTCGTTTTCACGTTATGTCTCCATTGAGTGCCTCTGTGCTCGTGCGTTAACTCCACAGCTGGTGAAGCAGCACTGCGGACGAGCTTTGGCGCTGCCATCGTTGGTGACAGCTTTGCGCTGAATGCTCTTCAAATGTCCAGCTGCTCCGTCGTAGCGTATAACGATTTGAGTCAGTGTTGAGGTCCGGACACATCTGCCAGCTGTTGCTATGGACCCGTGGGTTGTGGACCATTCCCCGGAAAACATCGAGAGGGCCAAGGAAAGGCTCGCAACCTATGTCAACCGTGTTGAAAAATTGGTGCGGCTGGAAGGGCTAGTGCGGCTGGCTTTTGAGACAGAAAACTCGCTTAACATCGACTCTGAAAACCTACGGTGTGGCGAGGTGCAGGCGGCAATTGGCACGGTGAAACCGGATTTGGTAGCGAACAAGGAGCTGAAAGACACGTTGCGCCCCGAAGATTCTTTTGGTGAACTACCTGGGGTTTTGGTTGGTACCGAGTTCAACAACAGGTGAGAAAGGGGTTGGAGTTTTGTTGTACATTTGACAATGAGTGCCTTCATCCATTGGCCATTGCACAGCCGTTACACCTTTTTTACACACTCAGCCTCCTTGACACTCCACAATTGCATGGTTGCAGGGGGGAGCTTGCCATCCTTGGACTTCACACACAAATACTGAAGGGCATCATGTGCAAGTGAGTGCGGCTTGGAGCAATTGGGGTTTTTATTTGAATGTAGCATGTCATCGCCATCGTCATCTGCACTTGCCAGGAACAATGAGCCACGAGGTGCACACGCCATAGTCTTGTCGGGAGGCTACCAAGACGATGAAGGTGCGAGCAATAATAGGATGCACAACTTGGGTATGAATGGTTGTAGGCAAGCCATCCTTATCCTCATTGTTGTGTTTGTTCACACCTCCTTGTGTTACAGATGGCGGGACTGAGTTCTGGTACACTGGTTCAGGAGGCCGTGACCACAAAAGCGGGTTGCAGGTCAGCAATTCATCGTGCGCTTTGTTGTTCCACTATTGCACATAAAACTATTGCACATGAGATGGAAAAATGCATGGACGCATGCTTGACATGCAACTTGCCACATTGTCATTGGACAAGGAATCATTGTGTAAGTGCAGGCTGTTAGTATTGCATATGGATGCACAAAGAGAATGAACAACATGGGTCCCGTCTTTACTAGCCGTGATTGTGAGCCTTTTTACAGGTTGCTGATCAAGAGTGGACAAGGGACAACCTTGCATTACGCAACAACCATGAAACAGGCACACCGGTTCGAGTGATTAGAGGCAGCAAAGCCAACAAAGTACTCAAGTACACTTATGATGGCTTGTACATCGTAAGAGAAGCTGTGCTCCAGGTAGGATCATGCAATGCATGATGGGTGAGGATACCATGGTGTGTGTGGAGTGTATGGTAAGAAACCCACACATTGTTCTTGTCCACAGGTAAACCCAAGCGGGTACAAAGTGTGTCGTTTCAAGTTGGTGGGCGTACCAGGCCATAGTGTGGCAAGCATGCAGGTGGGCGTATTGCAAGTGTCCATGGCTTGGTAAGCATACGGTACGCTGCGATACCAACTGTGATAGCTAAATGCCATGTATATCGTGCATTGGCGTGTGGCAGGTGAAGTTTGGAGCTACTAAGTGGCAAGTGCCACCAGCACTGAAGCCGCGACAAAGACTAGTCAAAGAAGAAGAGGAAGAAGATGTTCATGTCAAGCGCCGCAAGCGTCAGCCCAAAGGGGATGGACTTGGCGTTGGGGGACGGTTACAACGTGAGGTACGTCGATTCTCAAGAGCAAGGTGTTGTCAAGGTCGATGACATGTGGATGTATTTGTATCTCGTCACCCCGATTCTTCCTTGGTTTAACCATCATATTACATTCCTACATTCTCTCAATTAAAAACCATTCACCCTGGCTTCCACTGATTTATGTGAGTGTTGCAACCATGCTATAATGCTCAACACCCTGGCCTTGTGTGCGGTTGTAGGGATAATGTCACTAAAGCAGTGCATGCAAAAGGCTGGATTAAACCAGGCTTGTCTTACTTGTCATATTGTTAACTTACATAACGTTTTTGCTCTTCCCTTGACTATATATCTCATGTGCATACATGCAGCTACTTCTCCAAAGTGTGAAGAGCCGGCCCCACTTGGTGGCTGAAGACATCTCCTTGGGCCGAGAGGTGCATGTGCCCATCCCTGCATTCAACGAAGTGGACGACGAGCCATTGCCGGATGGTCTCGAGTATGAGCCTGACTACACTTGGGGCCATGGAGTATACAATCAGGTGGGCACAAGAACTTATCAGTGTAACGCAACCGGTGCACTAAGTTTTATTGTCACCCTTTGGGCGTGTATTTGCGTCAAACTCTATTGTCCGTGTTGGAGCCTTACTCCCATCTTTGGAGGCAAGAAGGCCTGCATGCTTTTGGGAAATGTTCTAGTTTGTAAAGGTCAAGTGGAGCCCGCCACAACCTTCCATTGCAATTATGGAGCCATGGTCAGGGAGGGTTTGAAGCTGCTCCCTGTTCTCTTCAGCAATCTTGTTGACGCACACCTAGTCCTGTGTTGGCTGTCACTTGTTGTCAAACCACTCCCCAAGCCCCAAAATGTCCCCAACAGCCTTGCACCAATGCCTGGCGCCAAGGTTGCATGTAACGGCTGGGCCTGTTCTTGCACAATGCCAGCCTTGCTACCACAAACTGGTGCAAGGCTGTTGGGGACATTTTGGGGTTGGGGGATTGGTTTGACAACAAGTGGCAACCACCACTGGACAGGGTGTGCGTCAGCAAGGATGCAGAGGAGAGGAGTGTGCAACTCCAAACCTACACGTAGTGTCCTAATCGCTTCTTCAACATGGACGAGACCAGGGTGTAAGTGGAGTGTAAGAGCAGAGGTTGTTAGCCACCCATTGGGCCAAACATGTGTTGTAGAGCTTAACTCTATAGGGTTCAGGAGACTCGTGCATCATGCCACCCCACTGTGTGTACACCGGTTAGAAGTTGAGCTACAACCCCCAAGGTGCCATCCGTTTACACTACCCACGGTCTTCAATAATCCCCTCACCTACCTCGCTTCAAGAGTAGAGCTTAGAATGCAACCGCAAGGCATGGCTTTGACCCGTCATCTTGCCCGTGCAATGTATTTTTGCTCCAGCCATGGGACCAACTGTTTGGCATTATCAAAAAATAAAGAGGTTGCATACTCGGCGGGTGAGGTGGGTTTCAACTCTTGTGTTAGCTTCTCCATGCATAGAATTTAGAATATCAACCCGTACCCTCATGCAAAATATGATGTGTTGCATAATGCAACACATCAACTAACCCAATCACAACCCAAGTGCAACCAATTGAAGGTGTATTAAGATAAGTCTAGCTTTATATGTAAAGCATGAAATGATGGTTGATACAACTTCAAATGTTGCAAGGACTAGCAAGCAACCTCTTTAGTACTAGAAACATATATGTCCTGTGCACGACTAAGAGTGCATGTGGGCAACCACTAAATTATGGTTTTGACGAGTTATGCGGCACGGGGCAGGGCAGTGGAATGGGTAGCTCCTACTCCGTTGTAACGATTGGTGTTTGGTCTCACACCAAAAGAGTAATGAAACAACAATTGACTTTTTGTTGGAAATGACAACCTATTGTTCCCATACCATGAATGTAAGTGTTAATGTCCATGCTTTCTATCGTTGCAGGACATGCAAGCCGTGATGGCAATGCTTGATGAGGCACTCGTTCAACACTTGGGTGGCTCTTTGTGCGGGGTCTCGCATTGCAAGATGATCCATAACAAGGTGCGTCCATAATCCCCCTCCTATCTCACGAATGATACATATTGAGGTTTTTTGAGCTTTGGAATTATGTGGAGCAGGCTAACATTGCAAGTACCCATGTAAAAGTCTTACCCTTCGTGTGTGTTTTACCCTTCTTATGTGCACAGGACAAGGCCATGGCCTCGCGCTACAGTGACAAGTACAAGCGCATGGCTGATGCCTACTACACAAGGCATGGCCTGTTGTGGGAAACAGACACTTGCGGCGTGTACGAGTGCCCTGCCACTTGCCAAGGCCCGGCGTGCGCTATGAATCAAGTGGTATGTGGGGTTGTGTTGCCTCTTCTTTGCTTCTCTTTTGCTTCTTCCTTGGGTTCCCAAGCCTCTCTTTCACTTCTAGCTTTACCGGTCGCCAGGATGGGGAGGTACACAACAATTCGAGGGTAGGGCGTTGTGGGCGGTGTTAGTGCACTTAGGAGGTGTGCATGCATGCATGTCAGCCATGACAATTCGATGCATGGGCATTTGGATTGGCTGATTGCAGGTGACTGAGGGCATCAAGTTGCCTCTAGAGGTGAGTCCGTGAGCAATATAGAACAGCCAGTCAGCGGGCCAAGTACATCATGCAGATATAAGGGACGAGCCTGAGACATTGTGCACAAACACACCAAGGCAAAGCCAAGCACGAACACCATCAACACCATCTACACCCCATGTGCATGCTATGTACAGGCTGGATTTGAGAGGTGCCTGTCATGTTGCTACCAATCATTTGTACACTTCAGCCTGCCATTGACCCTGGCCTTGACCCCAGGTGTTCAAGACAGTAAACCGTGGATGGGGGGTTCGTTGCCCAACACCCATCAAAGTGCGTGTATGTTGAGGTTGCTGCCTCACACCTCTCCACCCTTACACTTGCCCTTAGGTGTGGCCCCTCCACTCTATGCAGTGGACGGCCATTTGCCATGTGCAATCATGGCATGCAGATTTGTCTTGCCATGCACTTGCCTTTCCTAAAGCAATATGTATAATGGAGGCCACAAACACTGTTGTTGTCCGACCTGTTGTAAGCTGGCCGAGGGCTGCTGACAGTTGGGGACATGGCACCTGGTTGTTATGATTGCCGTGCTTCTGTTCTTCCCTTCGGTGTGTGCAGGCCGGCAGCTTCATCTGCTGCTACATTGGGACATTGAAACTTGATGCTGCCATTGAGGCAGATGACAGCAATGCGTGAGTGTGACCAAACCTGTTCACCATGGTATCCCACCTCATTATGACACACCCCACCAAGACTAGCTATAAGCAAGGAGGCACTCATGCTTTTTGATCTGTACCACACTGTGCAAGTGTGATCGCATCGCAGGTACATATATGACCTGTCACACTTCGCCCACATGTACACGGTTAGTGTTGCGGAAGAGAAGGGGGGGCGAATGGGCAAGCCCACCTGCTCACACCCTCCCCAGATGTTGCATTGTTGCCGCTAGCACCTGCTGCTCCTGCTGCTTCTACCATTGGCATGGCCACTGCCCAGCTATTGTATGCCCTTGGAGGATTGAAAGGCTGCTCATGTTGTTGTCCTGGTGCTGTGCAGGAGATTGCAAAGGAGGCTGCGCATGGCCAGCTGGAGGTAAGGGGTGCTGCTGCTCCACACAGCAGCAGCAGTCAGTCTTGCCAAGCCAGTATACTCAAAGCTCGTGTTGCAAAGCACACTAGCTGCCATGTCATAGTGGTGTATGGCACAAGTGCCAACACCACCACCAGCTTCGCTGCCGCCACCACCACCACCACACTACCACCACCACTGCTGCCACCACCACCACCGCTGCCACCACCACCACCACTACCACTGTGCCACATTTATGAGCGGTGTGCATAACACCCTTTGCATTTCAAGGTCACTCACACATGATCTCGAATGCCCAGAGAGGAATAGGCACTTGCCCAGGAGTGCAACTTGGCCAAGGGCAGCAAGGGCTTGCTTGCCCATCAGTCCTTCCAGCCCTGCTAGCGCCTCTGCCCTGCTCCACCATCTCCAACCCAGCACTGCCAGCCCCTGCTGCTGCTGCTGAACTTGCAGCTGCCACCCCACCGGCTCCCTCCTGCCCCACCGCCTACCCTTGAAGCAGCACGTCTTGCCGCAGCAGCTGCAGCAGCCAGCAAGGCAGCAGCGGCGGCGGCGGCGGCAGCAGAGACGGCACCTGCAGCTGGTCCTCTTGAAGACGTCGTGGCTGAGGCGCACCCAGAGGCTGTGTCAGCTGTCAACACAGTGGCAGGAGCTCACCCAGCCAGCCACGTCTGCTGCCAGCCCAAGGAGCAGGCAGCTCCCGCAGCCCCAGGCCAGCAGGAGCTTGGCGCGCAGGACAGCAGCCTTGCACCTACCCCTGCAGCCAGCTCTGACCCGCCTGGTCACCCAGAAGCAGCGCCACACCTGCTTGGCGGTGCCCCTGACGCCAGCACTGGGGTGCATTGCAGTCTGAACCCAAGACCAGGCAGCCCCCCTGGGGCCGAGAGCTGCTCCACACAGACCTGCCAGTCCTCGCGCCCCTCAGCAGCAGCAGCAGCAGCAGGCGGTGCTGGAGACGGCGTGGCCCTGGGTCAGCCTCAGTCCTCTGTAACCCAGCCGCTCCCCGCCCTGGAGCAGGTCATGGGTGGGGACCAGGATGAGCTGGCAGCGGCAGCAGACCTGTCCCTGCAGCAGCCTGCCCTGCCCTTGCAGGCAGGTACTGACCCACCACCCTGTGAGTCTACCCAGCCACAGCAGCCAGTGTGCTCCCTGCCCCAGCCTGGCTGTGACCAGTGTCCTCTGCTGCAGCCAGGAGAAGAGGCACAGCCGGCAGAGCTGGGCATCGACTTGACCAGCAGCGAATGTCAACCCGCTGAGCAGGCTCAGCTGAGCAGCAGCCCTGGGCCAAGCTCGAGACCGCGGCGAGGCAGCCGCCCAACTGCTCCTTCTGGCAGGTACTCCACCCGCCAAGCTGCTGGTGCCGCTGCCAAGCCAGGGGATGCTCCAGCAGCAGCCACCGTCACAACAGGCAGGGGCAGGGGCAGAGGCAGGGGCAGGGGCAGGGGTGCAGGAGGCGGCAGAGGCAGAGGCAGGGGGGCTGCTGGGGCTGAAGCAGCTGACACAGAGGAGCCCTGGCCTGAGCTGCAGATGCTGGCAGAGGCAGGGAGGGCGGGTCAGGAGTGGGACAGCTTCTTGTCGGTGGATGCTCGCACGGTGGGCAACGTGGCGCGCTTCATCAACAGCAGCTGCAAGCCTAACTGCATCCCCCAGGTGGGTGCGGCCGATGGGGGGGTTAGATGGGGAAGGGGAGGGGGAGGGTTCGTCCACTGACCACTGTCAAGTGGGTGTGACTGTTGTCAGGTGGGTGTGACCACCGTCATGTGGGCGTGACCACTGTCAGGTGGATCAGGGTTTGGGTAAGGGTCAGGGTTAGGGTGCACTGTCCAGAACACTCAGCTGGGTGTGGACGGACGGGTGGAAGTAGGCCGCATGCCTGCATAGGGAGGCCTGCTGGTAGGGGCTCTGTGGTGGGTGCAAGGGAATGGTGCTGATAATGCTCATGTCACTAGAGTGTGGCAGTAGGGAAGGGTGAGTGCTGGCAGAAGGCCTGCCTTGCATATGGGGCAGATGGGAGCAGACGAGGGAAGGTAGGAGCCGCAAGCATGCCAGTGTTCATGAAGAGATGGTTTAGGGCTGGCAGGATAAAGCACGCCACACTCAGACTGGCTGGTCGTGTGGCTGGCTCGCGTGCTGGGAAGACTGCCAGCCTTGAGACCGGGTGGGCTGCTGCTCCATGGTCCAGCTGCTCCCCTCACTGCTGCTGCTGCTGCAGTGGAAAGGCACGTAGACTTGATTGTGTGCAGCCCCCTGTGTGAGCAGCATCAGCCCAAAGGAGCATTGTTGAGTGAAAAAGTGGTTGCCGCAGTGGAAAGTGGAAAGGCATGTAGGCCTGGTTGTGGGCAGCCCCGTGCACACCCTTATGCGAGCCCGTATCAGCAAAGATACTAAGTGGCTAAGAGCCTGGTCGTTTGGCTCATGGGAGCATGTGCAGGTGGTGTTTGCCAAGAACGCCCGCAACGTGTGCTTGTACTACACCGCTTTCTTCGCTCTGGTGGACATCCCTCCCATGGAGGAGCTGACCTACAGTGGGTGATGCTGCTGGACCCAGCCGGGGCTATCTAGAGACCCACCAGGGCAGCACTGCATGCCAGCTTTGAAGTGCCGGCTGGGTTCTGGCACAATAGATGATATGCTTGGACTCCATGCCTGTGCCCCACACCAAACCTAGTGCATGCAAGTGCCATGCAAGCGCCGAATTGTACACGGCCCAAGAGCGCCCTGGACAGCAGTTCTCGCTGCTGGCATGCTAATGAAGAATGCACATCACACTGGGTCAGCAACATGGCGGTGGCCATGATGTTGGCCTAAGCTCAAGCTGGATATGCATCTGCTGTGCCATGGTGGTGCATGGAGCTTGGTATTGCGCCTTACTATTGCGCTTGGTGGATGGCTGGGCGGCGTAGATTCACGACTATGCCTTGTGGGTTGCTTGCATGCAGACTACGGCAGCCTGTACAAGATTGGAGACAAGCCGGAGATCTGCCGGTGTGGCCACCCTGAGTGTGAGGGCAGCATTGGCACTAAGCAGGCCCAGGCCCGCCCTCAACCCTGAGCGCCTTCCAACAGTCCCTTGCAACAGGTCGCCACCCTGACACACCCCAGTTGGGCAGACTATCTGGAAGGGGGTGGGAGTGGTGTATGCAGAAACTGCCACCCGCATCGTGGAAGTCAGTGCCAGAACTACTGGCTGACTATGTATGGGATGGTGAGGTCCTCTACCTGAGGAGTAGCTGATGGCGCTGGTGGCCACCAATAAATGTGTCAGGTCTTGGATTGCTTGGCCAGGAAGGCAGGACTGCCGTGGCCAGTACAGTGCGGCCACCCATCACAGCTTGCAGTATCGTCACATGGCCAGCCTTGCCTTGCTGCCCCCACGTAGTGGTCCCTGGTGGTCTCTCGTAGTAGTCCCTAGTGAGGGAGGAGGTGCTGAAGCATGGCAGTCAGAAAGAGGTGTGGCAACGCTCTTGCTTGTTGAGCTTAAGCATTGTAGGCCTACTCAGTTATTTCTATGCACCAGCTGTGGGTTTCTTCAAGCATTGAGGGATGCCTAGTCGTGTCGGAGCTCAAACATGAGGCCACCCCCGCCATTGGAAACATTCAAGGGACATGGGGATGAGGAGCGACCGTTGAGATGCCGTTGGTACGCTTTTACATAGTAACAATGCCGGTCACGCCCTAGCACCCAGCTTACCTGCTTGCAACCTGCTTACCACAGAGGGAGTTTCCAGTCAGCCCGCCGTGCTCAGTGGCCCCATGCTCAGACCTAGGTGGCCCCATGCTGGCCCATTTGTATATTTTCCCAGGAGTCACAGCTGACCCAGGTGGACCCAGCGTCCAGCTCGTCATTGCAACCTTTTCATGCAGCAGGCATATCGGGAAGGCGCGCTAAGGAAGGCTGTGTTAGCAAACATAGACGAGTCGATCAACGTCTCATCTCGGTCAAGTTTTCTGAACTTCAAACGTCAGGGCTGTATTTGCCTCTTCCAACTTACAGTTAGCGACCTATGATCATTTGATGCCATCAACGGGACCCCGCTCCCTTATCAGCTGGTAAGTGCACATGCCCCCGCTCAAGCAATGGACTTAGTAGGCCCTAGCTACGACCCTCCAATACAAACCCTCGCCTCATATGCTAAGGAGGCCACGCAGGCCAACATCAACCAGCCAAGGTATGCAGTACCATGTTACATGCAACCCATTTGAACTTGCGCAACAGCGTTTGCATTATAAGCAAACCCAGCATGCCAAGATGGAGGAATGTGAGCACTTTTGCAATGATGCATCAACTAGCTGTTACTAGCATGCAGTGCATGCAATGACACCTAGTCACTGCATATGCAGAGAAGAACATCAGCTGCGTTGCTTGTACCTGCTGCATGCCCAGCTGTGCAGCATTGTCGGTGTGCACCACTGCCAAGGCCTGTTGCCATGAAAAGCTGACAGGGCCTGCAAGCAGGACATTTCCCCTTGGCTGGAGAAGCACCATGCATGTGCTAGCTTGACATGTGTCTGCATGGCTTAACGTCTGAATGTGCCTGGACTAACCCCAGTCAGTGCCATCACTAGCGCTGGGGCATGCTTGAGGGCAGTGGCCATTCCCATCCACGCCTCAACCTCAACGCCTGGCCAGGACCTTGATGTCAGGCTCAGCTCCCACCTGTGGGTTTATAGCCCAGTCCAGTCTAGCCTAGGGCTGGCATTAGCAATCAGCTGCAAGTGGTGAGGGCCGCCTTGCCATCAGCAGGGCTTCCACCTCCTTCCCCTTGGCCCAGCGAGGGGTTATGGAGTGCTACAGAAGGGAGGGGTGAGGTAGGGTGGGGCAGTGGGGTAAGGGTTAGGAAGCGAGGGTAGGCCCCGTCTATTTGCCAGTAGACGGGCACGGGGTGCCATGTTTGCTAGCTATATGGTAGGGCAATGACAAGGCCAGCGGTAGTAAGCAAATAGTTTGTGCTGTGCCCTGTAGAGAATGTACGGTCAGCAGCTGGTCAATGCCAACGCCATCCTGGCAGCCACCCAAGACAGCTACTACGATGTCAGCGCACCCTGGCCTGATCCCAGCTCCCATGCAGCCATGCAGGTGCTGGCAGCCGGTCTCCCTTACACCCACACACCCCACGCCCCCCACCTGCCCCCCGCCTACCCAGGGGTCGACCCCTACTACCAACACCACCCTGCAGCAGCAGCCCCACTCGCTGCTACCAGGCCGCCCCCTCACCGGCCTTCAGCAGCCTGTACCATCAAGCCTACCTCCTCCCCGCCCAATCAACCACCACTGCTGGAGCAGGCTGGCAGCTCATGGTGCCTGTTGAGCTACCGAGGGGCCGCAATGGCCTTCAGGGAGCTCTCCATCCCTGTTGGCGTGCCTGCGGTGCCAATCTTCTCGTTGGTGTACTTGCTGACCTTACATGTGTTCCTCAAGGTCTGCACGGCAAGTCAATTGGGGAATGGTGGGCTGGAGAATGGCAGTCTGAAAGCTGGGCAGGCAGGTGAAGAGATGGGTGAATTGCAGGCAGGAGAGTAGGGTAGCAGGGAAGTGATGGAGAGAAGATAGGGCAAGCAGGCTGCTATTGCCAGAAGCTACGCTTGGTAATTTGCACCCTGACCTGCACCGTTATGTCCACGTCCTTAGTGACATAGAACTGCTTGCTGAAGCGCATCTGCTGCTTTTGAACGGGGGTTGTCACCTGCGCAGCAACAAGCTTCCTTTGCAAAGCCCACTCTGCCCTAAGCTTGCACATCAATGAAGGACGTTTGACATACATACTTGTGCATGGCCTCCTTTTATGCTGAGCGTGGCGCCAGTGAGCGGGTCACGAACGCGCTGGCTTCGAGAAACAGTCAGAAGCATGTCCCCACTTGCAGGACTTGAGGTTCTCGTGGTGCCCAAGACCTCAGTAACGGCTCCGTCATTTTTGTTGTAGAGGCTGGTCCGTAGCAGGGAGCTCCGGGTGTGTCGAAATGTATCCGTTCCCAGGGTTGGCAAGGAGCTGCCAGCTTCCCTCATGCCGGCATTCGCTGGCGCCCGCGGCGTCTCGCAAAAACAAGCGACATGCCGTGTAAGGGTGACATGTTGCCGTCATTCATTTGCCAGATTGCATCGCGTTCGGGCTACACGCACCAGCTAGTGCGTCTATGACACCGTGCATGCTCGCACTATAATTGGTTGCCATATAATTTGCTTTACCGCCCCCCCTTCCCTCCCGAGATGCCAAGCCGCTCGCTGGTTACGGACTGTAGCTGTATTGCTCAATGACACCACAGCATCAGATATAGAGCAACAAGTGGCTTTCAGGGACACGCAATGATTCCACCGGCCAACACTACACTGCTCAGCAAGCGTTCAAGGCTACCTTAGCACACGGCGCCTTGCCAGCTGCGCTCATGTGTCCGTTATAGGTTGGGTCTGCCTACTTTCTGCTGCGCCATGCATCCAAACTTTTGACCGCGATTGTCGATGTGCGCAGACGCCGATGTACCATTTTGACCCTCACGCAGGCACATACGAGCATAGCGCACACGACGAAGAATGGGACTTTTACGCATCGGTAGAGAGTGGGCGCGACCCTGCACTTGCGCCGAACGGCTATGCATGGCAAGATGTCCAAGAGTGGCCGCAAGATGTGCAAGGCTGGGGCCATGATCCCGCGGGATGGGCGCATCCGGACGGCGGGAGCTGGGCTGCGGAGCAGTACCCAACCTATGACGATGCGGCGTGGGCAGCGCAGGGAGGCTGGGCTGACGAGGTGCCTGGCTTCAAAGTTGGCGGCTTGCACTCAGCCGAGGGTTTGAACCTGACCCTGATACACGTCCCTCGCCCCCTCAACAGCACTGCACCTGCCTTGCAGCCACTCCTGCCCATCACTGCTTGCCCACTGCACTGTGGTGCACCATGCTTGCAGTGTCATACATGGGGACGGTTGTCCTCTGCCGCAGCCATACAACGGTGGTAGCAAGTCAGGGGAGAGGCAGGGGAAAAGCCAGGATTAGGGGCGAGCATGCAAGTAGGAGTCAGGATGCAGCCACCACCATGAAGGCCGGCAGCCAGGCCCTTGACCCTTGTGCACCTGCCTGCAGTGCTATCCAGACTACAGCTCCATGGATCTCCCCGCCTACCTAGCCGCAGCCAGCCACCAGCAGCTGGTCAATGCCAACGCCATCCTGGCAGCCACCCAAGACAGCTATTACGATGCCGGCGTAGCCTGGCCCGATCCCAGCTCCCATGCAGCCATGCAGGTGCTTGCAGCCGGTCACCCCTACACCCACACCCCCCACGCCCCCCACCTTCCCCCCGCCTACCCAGGGGTTGACCCCTACTACCAACACCATCCTGCAGCAGCAGCACAGCCCGCTGCTACCAGGCCGCCCCCTCACCGGCCTTCAGCAGCCTGTACCATCAAGCCCCCTCCCCCTCGACGCCCCCCAAGCAAGCCCCCCGCCCCCCTCCCCACCCCCACCCCCAGCAAGCCCCCCGCCCCCCTCCCCACCTCTTCCCCTAGCAAGGCCCCCGCCCCCCTCCCCTCCCCACCCCATGGCCAGCAGGGGCCTGGGGTGGGCACCCTGGCAGCGGCTGGTCCACAGCGTCCTGCACCCCCTTTCCGCAGTGGTGAAGCCCCTCCCCTGAGACCCTCAGCCGCAGCGCCCCAGTCCCCAACCTCAGGCAGCCAGGCTAGGAGCAGCAGCAGTGGCGGCGGCAGCAGCAGCAGCAGCGGCCCTGTGTTCAGTGGCAGGCGGGGCGAGGAGGCACTGATGAGTGGCGGCAGCATAGCCGCGCTGGCGGCCAGCGCCCCGGCCTGGGTGCTGCTGCTCAACTATGGCGGCGGGCCCAAAGAGTCAGCGGCCCAGCGGCTGGTCAGCCAGGAGGAGCTGCAGGAGCTGAGGCAGGCGCAGCAGCTGCAGGTGAGGGGCAGGTGGAGTGGGAAGTCCATGCAGGGAATGGAAACTCCAGGCAGGGAGTGGGCAGCAGCTGCAGGTGAGGGGCAGGAGGGTTGAGCCAGGGAAACGATGGGAACAGGGCAGGTGCAGGAAAGGGGAGGGGATGGTGAGCACAAAGGGGATGAGGCATGACCCATTGTGACCAGAGGTTCACACTTACCACCAGGGCTGTGACTCACACCAGGCCGTGCCTGTGTCAGCACCTGCCCCTCGGACCCCACCTCCACCCCAGCTGCTGTCCCCACGCCTGCTGCTCCCTCCTCCCCCCCCAACCAGCCACCACTGCTGCTGACTGCTGACCCAGTGCACCCCTCCCTCACCCCCCAGGTGCAGACCCTGCTGGTGGGCCTGACCTGCCCCACCCCTGTGGAGCCGTGCGGGACCCCACCCGGCCTCCCCAGCCACCAGTTCACCGCTGTGCAGCAGGCCCTGCAGCTGCCGCTGCCCTCCGCGGTGTTCAGGCCGCTGCAGCTGCTGGTGGCCCTGCAAGCGGCAGGGCAGCGCTACCAGCCGCTCACAGTGGCCCCAGGCCGGACCCTCAGGCCCGCGCTAGGCTGGTGCCTGCCGCAGCTGCTGTTCCCGGACCAGGAGCAGGAGAAGCTGGGAGGAAGCTGCGTGGCAGCTGAGGAAGTGTTTTCAAAGCAGGAGGCGGCGCGCCTGGTGTACAGCTGGCCCTACTTAGCCACAGGTAAGGGCTGAGAGGTGGGCTGGGCTGGGCTGAGGCGGGCTGGGGCGGGGCGGGGCGGGGCGGGGCGGGCTGGGGTCATCCTCATCCGTGGCACTCGCCTGTCGGCCCCGCTGCAACCCACAACCTCAAAGTATCCATCGGTCATGTTTCCCGCTCGCTTGCACTGGTGCCTGAGGGCTGAGGGCTGGGGTGGGGCTCAGGGATGGGGTGCTCTGTTGCTGCACTGGTCCCTGTTGCTGCTGTGTGCTGCACCCACTGTCATGTGTCCCGCTCGCTTGCACTGGTGCCTGTCGCTGCTGTGTGCTGCACAGCCAGGCAGGGGTCATGCGGTCAGGCAAGGGGCCTGTTGCTGCTGTGTGCTGCGCAGTGCTGACCTACAGCCAGGAAGGGGCGTGGCGCTGCCGCAACAGCCTGACTGGTGCCGTGGCACATGGCCAGGTGTCGCTGGGCAGGTCAGCGCTGCAGCCCCAGCCTCTTGCAGCCCTTGCCCCTACCTGCCTGTCTCATGTAAATCTTGCATGGCATGCTTGCATAATGTCACATCATGTTTGGTTTGCTTGGCTTGGGTGACACAGCGGTCGGTTTAGCTCAGCAGTACTCTCTGGGAGTTGATGTAGACGTATCGCACTCATTGGAGGACTAGGGCGGTGCTTGGCACTGGTATAGAACAGATTACTTACAGCTGAGTGCTTGACCTGGCAGCTGAGGTAGCTGAGAGGTAGGCAGCTGAGGAGCCAGGCAGGGGATGAAGCCTGGGGGCATAGGCAGGTCAGGGCGGTCAGGCCAGGGGTGCCAAGGCCCAGCCTGAGGTGAAGGCGTTGATGCTATTGCTGCCCAGCCGCTGCCCAGCTGGCCTCCTGGCTTGGTCCTACACACTGTAGTTTGAATTAATAAATATCTATTTTGTTTTACAGTTATTATTATCATTTGTAATACTATTATGTGTTTCTGCCTGCTGGCTGCAAGCTGCCTGGCAACATAGCGCCTGCTGGCCTGCTGCCCTGTAGGCTGACGGAGCTGCACCCTGTGCTAGGGCTGCAGCAGCAGACACCCCCCGGGGTGTGGGTGCCCACAGCCCTGTGCCTGCCCCTAGGGGCCATTGTGCATGCCTGCGCCTGTGGCTTCAAGTGGGTTGGCCCTCACCCTCACCCTCACCCTCACCCTCACCCTCACCCTCACCCTCACCCTCACCCTCACCCTCACCCTCACCCTCACCCTCACCCTCACCCTCACCCTCACCCTCACCCTCACCCTCACCCTCACCCTCACCCTCACCCTCACCCTCACCCTCACCCTCACCCTCACCCTCACCCTCACCCTCACCCTCACCCTCACCCTCACCCTCACCCTCACCCTCACCCTCACCCTCACCCTCACCCTCACCCTCACCCTCACCCTCACCCTCACCCTCACCCTCACCCTCACCCTCACCCTCACCCTCACCCTCACCCTCACCCTCACCCTCACCCTCACCCTCACCCTCACCCTCACCCTCACCCTCACCCTCACCCTCACCCTCACCCTCACCCTCACCCTCACCCTCACCCTCACCCTCACCCTCACCCTCACCCTCACCCTCACCCTCACCCTCACCCTCACCCTCACCCTCACCCTCACCCTCACCCTCACCCTCACCCTCACCCTCACCCTCACCCTCACCCTCACCCTCACCCTCACCCTCACCCTCACCCTCACCCTCACCCTCACCCTCACCCTCACCCTCACCCTCACCCTCACCCTCACCCTCACCCTCACCCTCACCCTCACCCTCACCCTCACCCTCACCCTCACCCTCACCCTCACCCTCACCCTCACCCTCACCCTCACCCTCACCCTCACCCTCACCCTCACCCTCACCCTCACCCTCACCCTCACCCTCACCCTCACCCTCACCCTCACCCTCACCCTCACCCTCACCCTCACCCTCACCCTCACCCTCACCCTCACCCTCACCCTCACCCTCACCCTCACCCTCACCCTCACCCTCACCCTCGCCCTCGCCCTCGCCCTCGCCCTCGCCCTCGCCCTCGCCCTCGCCCTCGCCCTCGCCCTCGCCCTCGCCCTCGCCCTCGCCCTCGCCCTCGCCCTCGCCCTCGCCCTCGCCCTCGCCCTCGCCCTCGCCCTCGCCCTCACCCTCACCCTCACCCTCACCCTCACCCTCACCCTCACCCTCACCCTCACCCTCACCCTCACCCTCACCCTCACCCTCACCCTCACCCTCACCCTCACCCTCACCCTCACCCTCACCCTCACCCTCGCCCTCGCCCTCGCCCTCGCCCTCGCCCTCGCCCTCGCCCTCGCCCTCGCCCTCGCCCTCGCCCTCGCCCTCGCCCTCGCCCTCGCCCTCGCCCTCGCCCTCGCCCTCGCCCTCGCCCTCGCCCTCGCCCTCGCCCTCGCCCTCGCCCTCGCCCTCGCCCTCGCCCTCGCCCTCGCCCTCGCCCTCGCCCTCGCCCTCGCCCTCGCCCTCGCCCTCGCCCTCGCCCTCGCCCTCGCCCTCGCCCTCGCCCTCGCCCTCGCCCTCGCCCTCGCCCTCGCCCTCGCCCTCGCCCTCACCCTCACCCTCACCAGCTTGCCGTGCCGTCTGCCTGCTTGCTCAGCTGTCCACCCTCCCAGCTGGCTGCCTGCCCACTGTCCAGGTACCAGCCATTGTCCCTGGCAGCCATCAACGCGGTGAACAAAGACTGTCTTGCAGTGGTGCCACCTGGCCCGCCCCTGCCTATGAACTTGCCCCTGCCCTCCCCCAACGCTGCCCTTTCTCCCTCCCTGCCAAGCCAGCCCAGTACAACCCTGGCACGCAAGCCGCTAACCAGTGTATCAGCGCCGGTGTTCAAACCCGCAGCGGCACGAAAGGAGGAGAGCAGCAAGACAGGCAGCCAAGCAGCCCTCCTGGCCGCAGCTCCCAAGTCTATACCACAACAGACCCTCAGCAGCAATGGCGGCTCCCAGGCGGTGATGCAGAACACTGAAGCAGCAGCAGCCATCAGTGCAGCAGTCGTCACTGAGGGCACTAAAGCAGCACCTGCTGCCACCATTGACCAAGGACACAGAACAGAAGCTGCCACTGCTGCTGCTGCTGCTGCTGCTGTTACTGCGGCTGCTGCTGACAGCTCTGCTGCCACGTCAGCACCCCCTTCCTCCAGCCTTCCTGCCATGGGCCATGTGCCGCCTGCTGACTCAGCCACTGCAGCCCCAGGGCCTACCCTCCCTGCTCTCACTGCCGCACCAGAGCCTCCTGAACCAGGCCCGCCTTCAAATCCTGCCGGCAGCAGCAGCAGCAGCAGCAGCAGCAGCAAAGTGGAGGCCCTAGGCAGCCTGACCCAGCCAAGCACCTCCAGCCCCCTCAACACACTACAAGGGCCCCCAGATCAGGGTCAGGCAGGTCAGGGTCAGACAGGGAGGCAGCCACCCAGCCCAGAGCCGACCCCTGCTGACCCTACAGCCCCTACTGGCCGTGCTGACCCTGCCGCCCCAGGCGCCCTGGCCGCTTCTGCTTCAGCCTCACTTTCACCAGAGGCCAGCCAGCCCTTGGCCAAGCAAGGCAGCCCAGAGCCAGCCTCCCCAGGCACCCCTGCTGCACCCACCATGATGCCTAAGGGGGTGTCCAGCTCAGCAGCTGACGCCACCCTGGTGGCCGGGGGGTTGGCTGCAGTGCCAGCTGCTGCTGCCCCGGCCTCCACCCCAGCCCCACCATCGGCTGCTGTAGGTGGAGCTGCTCCCTCACCTGCTGTGGCTGCTGTCTCCGCTGCCAAGCCAAGCACCCAGACCTCAGCCACCCAGCTGCTGGACAAGGCAGGGGCAGAGGGGAAGGTGTGGAGAGGGTCAGGGGAAACCCTGAAGGCAGTAGGGGCAGGAGGGGCAGGAGCGAGGGCAGGCTCAGGAGGTAGGGCTGGGGAGGCAGCAGCTGCAGGCTCAGCAGGATCAGAAGCAGCTCAAGTGCCAAGGCTTTCACAGCCTACGCCCTCAGAGCCTGTCAACTCTGCTGTGGGTGGGGCTGGGAGTGCCCAGCTGCTCAGGGCAGCGTCACCCGCGTCCGCACCAGCAGGCAGCAGCAGCAGCAGCAGCAGCAGTGAGGGAAGGAGTACTGTGGGTGGGGTGGGGCCCATGGAAGCTAATGGGCCACAGGCGGTTGGGACGTCAGGTCAATCACCTAGCCAAGCGTGTGAGGTAGCCCATGCTCAACTCTCTGCTGGTCACCAGCAGCAGCAGCAGCAGCTCCATCATCTCCACCCACAGCAGCAGCAGCAGCAGGAGCAGCAGCAGGAGCAGCAGCAGGAGCAGCAGCAGGGGCAGCAGCAGCAGCAGCAGCAGCAGCAGCAGCAGCAGCAGCAGATGCAGCAGGAGGGGGTGGAGGAGGTGATAGAGATCTGCGCTGCCACAGAGCAGCAGAGAAGGCGGGAGCTGCGGGAGCAGGGCAAGCTGGTAGGCAGGGGTGCAGCGCAGGCCCAGCAACCCTTCCCCATCACCACCACCACCACTACCACCATCATCACCACAACCACCACAACCACCACGGTCAACCTAGACCTGACTCATAGCCAGGCCCATGCCACCCTCCCCACACCTGCCCCACAGCAGCAGCAGCAGCAGCAGCAGGGGCAGAGGCATCTACATCCAGATGCTGCTTCAGCTTCAACAGCTGCCCCTCACCCCTCTGCCAACCCACCCCAAGCCCTGCTCTTCTCCCAGGCGTCCAGCCCTGGTCCCCTTCTTGCCACACCCTCCCTGCTGACATCCAGCAGCCAGCCACCCCTCATACAGCCCTCACCTCCTACCCTGTACCAGGGCCAACTCAATCTCACCCAGCCCCTCACAAGCAGCAGCGCCACCACCACCATGCCAGTCCCAGCCTCCCTCCCCTTCTTCCCCCTACCCCACCTCGCCTTCCTCACCTCCTCCAGCGCTACCTCAACCCACGCCCCTACTGCCATCCACACCAGTACCAGCAGCAGCACCGCTGCCATGCAATCTGGCATGCCCCTACCCCTGCCCCTGCCCCTGCCCCTGCTACCGCCCCGAAGCCCCTTCCACGCAGCCCCGCCCGCCGCCTACAACCCCCTCACCTTTGCAGCCACCGCCGCCGCTGCTGCTCATGCCGAAGCCCACAGGGCTGCTCTGCACCACACCACCGCCTCCCTCCTCGCCCTGACCAGCAGCGGGCTCAGCACCCCACAGGCCCCTCAGCCAGCCAGCTTCAGCCAGGGCCACAGCCACTGCACCCCAGCCTTGCCTCCCCACCTGCCCCTGCTAGGCCCCAGCCCTCTCCCGCAGCCAGGGCCAGGCGATGCCCCTGCCACCCTCGCCACCTCAGCCCAGGCTCCCCCTGGCCTGCCTTGGCCAGGCGGGCACAGAGGGCTGGCGGGACCCTTGCTGCCGGCAGCGCCCCCCTCCCTCCTCACTGTGCGCCCTGTCGTGCCCGTCAGCGTCAGCCTGGCCCCACCCAATCCCTTCCCCACCACCACCACCGCCACCACCTCCACTGCCCCCCTTACCACCACAGCACCTGCCGCCCCCCGGGGTCTCTCAGGCGCTGTGGCTGGCAGCGGGGGGCTCCTGGCTGCTGTGAGGGCGGCTATGGCAGTGGCGGCGGGAGGGGGTGCGGCGGCAGAGGGGACCCCAGCCCCCTCCCCTGACCCCCTGACCCCACCCGCTGTGGCCATCATGCCTCACGCCGAACCTGTGACGGCAACCACTGCAGCTCAGCCTACTTCAGCAACCCAGGCGTCTGGCCAGGCCCAGGCTGGGGACATCCCAGCACAGCCCCTGACCTCCGCTCCTTCTGCCACTCCCACAGCAGCACCGCCCCACCCCCCTCCCCCCACCCCACCGCAGCCGACCCCCTCCTCCACCCCCTCAACCTCTCAGACCCCCATGCAGCCCGCCTTGCCCTCAGAGTCGGAACTCAGCGCAGGGCAGCAAGTGGCTGAAGCTGGGCAGGGAGAGGGCAACAGTGTGGCGGTCAGCTTGCTCACGGTGCTGCCCCAGCCCCCCACCACATTTCAGTCAGTGCTGTTTCTTTTCTTCCAAGGCAGCATGGGTCAGAACACCTGGCGTATCCACTGGTGAGGGGCTGCCAGGGTGGCAAACATTCAGGGTGGGCCCCTCTCCCCTCTCCCCTCTCCCCTCTCCCCTCTCCCCTCTCCCCTCTCCCCTCTCCCCTCTCCCCTCTCCCCTCTCCCCTCTCCCCTCTCCCCTCTCCCCTCTCCCCTCTCCCCTCTCCCCTCTCCCCTCTCCCCTCTCCCCTCTCCCCTCCGTACATGATTGGGTGTTCTCCGGTTAGTGACTGGTGAAAGCCTGCGGGTAGTCCACGCTCCCCACCTCACCTGCCCCTATCTGCCCTTCCCCCGCGCAGGTGGTTCTGCGCCCCAGCCCAGCTAGCTGCCGCTGCCGCTAGCCCAGCCACCAGCACCCAGGCAGACGCTGCAGGGGTGCCAGTGCGTGGCCCCTACTCCTCAGAGTCCATGATCCTGGCCTTTGTCAAGGAGCAGCTGCCGCAGGACGTCCTGGTCGCAGGCACCCTGTGCAAGGGCTCTGGGGCCTGGCCTCAGCCAGCATCTGGCAGCCAGGCTGCCCCCAAACCCTCCTCTTCTCGTGCCAGCCGGGGCTCAGCTGGTGCAGCTGCTCACCAGCTTCCTGCAGCTGCTCGCCAGCTTCCTGCAGCAGCAGGGCACCGGCTGCCAGCAGGTGTGCTGCGGCCGCTGCTGCAGCTGCTGGTGGAGGCGGGCAGTGAGGCCAGCCCACAAGCGGCAGCGCAGCAGCAGCCGGGGACTGCCAGCGTGTTGGGCTATGTTCCCTGGGCTGCCCAGGACATCCGCCAGGTGAGGGGGTGGGGGTGCCGAGGTGGGAGTGGAGGGAAGCGGCTGCCTTAATGAGGGTTTTGCGTTGCATGTTGGGTGCATTGCTTTGTATGCATTGTGCTGAGCAGGGGAGTGGGATGGAGAGGTGGAGGGAAAGGGAGAGGTGTGGAGTAGAGTGATGATGGTGGTGGTGGTGGTGGTGGTGGTGTCACTAGAAGCCGGGAAATAGGGGAGTGAAGGGAAAGGGAGGGGATGCTGGTGGTGGTGGGGTCTCTAGGAGATCATGTTGTAATGACCACACATGCTGCAGAGCAGTGCGGAGGGGATGGGAACAGGAAGCACAAGGGACAAGGGCAGGCAGGGGAGAAAAAAAGGGTTACTTCAATTTCCTGTTCAGTGGCACTTGTGTAGTAGTAAAAGTAGGGAAAGGAAAGGGAGGGGAGAAGGGGTCCAAGGGCTGTGGAAGTGGGAGACGTGGGGTGGGTTGGTGGTAATGGTGCTGGCCTAGTGTGGCAGCTGGTCACTCTCCCTCACACCTAAGATCCTGGTCAGTGCTGACAGGCTACCAAGAACAGCTGCTGTCAGTGTGACGTGTGCGAGATAGGAGGGCAGGAGGGGAGACAGGGAGGCAGCAGCAGGGCAACGGGGTGGTAAGGCTCAGAGGCGGGGTCCCTGTGAGACATGTGGTGCTATGGTTCCTTGTGTGATGTGAGCTGCGGTGAACTGACTCGCCCCCCGCTGCCAGCCTGCCCCTGGTGCCGACCTGCTGCTCCCTTACTGCCCCCCCTGCTGCCCCCCTGCTGCCCCTCCCCGCTGCCAGCCTGCCCCTGTTCAAGCTGCTGGGCTGCCTGGTGTGCGCAGGCAATTGCAGCGGAGCGGCAGGCAGCCGGGTCGGCGTCAGGGAGATGAGTGATCTGCAGTGCTGCAAATTCTGTACCCTTGATATCAGGCTCAGCGCCCACCCACAGGTCTACAGTCTAGTCAAACCTAGTCTAGGGTGGCCATCAGCAGCTTGTTGTGATTGGTGAGGGCTGCCTTGCCATCAGCAGGGCCACCACCTCCTTCCCCTCGGCCTCGCGAGGGGTGGTGGAGTGCAACGGGAGGGAGGGGTGGGGTAGGGTGGGGTAGGGGGTAGGAAGCGAGGGGTGGGTAAGGCTAGACTCCAGCACATTGGTATGGGGTGCCGTGTGTGCTAGCTATGCGATGGGGCAATAACAAGGCCGTGGGTGGTAAGCCTTAGTTAGTGATGGTTAGTTGGCAGTGGTGATCATGCTTTGGTGGCCCAGCAGCTGCCTGGAGACCATGACGTCTCCCCAATCAGTGTGTAATCCGATGTCTGCGGATCCAAGCTAGGTCGTCCTGTTTGAAGCTAGTGCTCCGCTCGTCTGCAACAAGTCTGCTGTGCTGTTACAGTTGCTTGGCAAGTTGCCTGGTGCTGGCTGCATGTGTGGTGGTGGCAGTATTTTGTTGTCACCGCCTTGTAGCTGACTGGCTTGGCTTGGCCCTGTTCCCTTTCCCTTGCACTTGTGTATTTTCACACATCCGTGTATTTTTCACGGAAAACCCAAATTGCTAGAAAATGCCCCCGCCCGTCGCACTGCGCATCGCGTGATGGCTAAGAAGAAGCGGAAGGGTAGGGACAAGAAACATAAAGGTTCGTGTCCCCAGCCGTGACGTGAGCCCTAGACGTGAGTTAAGCGCTGTGAGATAACCCGTCGCTCCTGTTGGTTCCATTGCAGCGTCTCGTTCCGCCCAAGGCAAGCAACGCCAGGAGCGACGGGATGGCTGGGCAACGAGCAGGCGTCAGGTCCGTGTGTCCCCGCCTTATGTGTACCCGCAGTGTTTGTGTCGACCCCTCCTTTTGTCTTGGCCTGTCAAAACGGCAACTTTGCTTGGCTGCAGGTCATCAAGGTCCCCGAGGGCGCAGTGCTGCGCGGCTGTAAGAAGACCCGGCGCAAGCTGAGGGAGCACCTCCGGCTGCGGGCTGAGATCCACTCTCAGCTCCGCTTCATCGCCTCTTTGTTCGTCCTGCGCATCTTTCTCACATGCCTTGTGGGCTACCCTACCCCAGGCTCCCCCAGCGCCCCTCAGCCTCCAGCCGTGCAGCCTCCCCAACCCCCTGATGCTCCCCCCCTACCCCCACTGCCCTCACGGGCTCCTGCCCAGCCAGCACCTGCCCAGCCTGCCAGCATGGAGTGTGACAGTGACTCTGACTGTGAGTCAGACTGTGACTCTGATCCAGAGCCACAGTCTGACTCAGAGTCAGAGTCAGAGTCAGAACCTGAGCCAGTCGCGCAACCCCCCCAAAGGCGCTGCAGCGCCCGCCTGGCAGCCATGGCACCCGCAGCACCCACAAGGCCCAGGAGCAGCAGCAGCAGCCTGCTGGGGCACAGTAATTTGTCCCCCCTTCTTGAGCTGTCATCAGCTTACAATTAGTGCATGTTTTGTCATGCCAACTCTACATCATAGCCCTAACGGGTCAGGCAATAGTGTAGGTGGTAGGCTAAACACTCCACACAGCCCCACTGTTTGAGTCGGATCTAGTTAGTGGCTGCTAGTGGCTGATAGTGGCTGCTAGTAGGTACTTCTGATCCGGCTCAAATGGTGGCCCTAGTGAGGGACAATCAGGCTGCATGTGTGGTGTCGTACTGTTGAGCTGGCCGCCATTGGCAGGCTGGTGGGCATTGGTTGCTCCTTTAACCTGGTCAAAGCGTAGGTCGCCAAACCTTGATGGCGCAGTCCTCACACATTGCGCTTGGCGCACGGGGGCGATGTACCGTGAAAGGCGCTCGTGGCACCTATACGCCAATAGCAACAATGATCGCGCACTATGCGCGTTTGGCGCATCGCCAGCTGCCTTTCTCTGCCATCTCCTGGCAAGCGGCGCGTTGGTTCCAATGTCTCAGGCCATCACCACTGGGCTCCCAGCAGCTGCGAACTCCCTTTTAGCCTCGACCAGCAAGCTCGACATCCGCCGCTGTGCAGCCGGGCCGGGCCGGGCTGGGCCGCCCCGCAAGGCCAGGCCATGAAGTCCAGGAGTAGGTGAGCGTGCGCGACAAGGATCTGCTGTGGGAGGGGCAGCGGCGGCACCAGCGGCAACACGGCTCGTATGTGTGAGGCGTCACTAACTTATATCACACCCATCAGTCCCCTGGATTTGCCTGCGACGCTGGTCGCGGAAATCGGTAAGCGAACCGCACAGGTTGGGACCTCTAAAGCCTTGTAACTCAGAGGCTTCGCAGTGTTTGAGGCTGGCTTGCTGTACGCGTTGTCGCAGCCTTGCGTTAAGGACAAGCAAGCTGGTGATGACCTTTCAGCAGCCAGAGACACAGGACAGCGAGCAGCACGCGGTGATGCTGACCCACGTCCTGGCAAGACTGGGCAGGTGTGCAGCGGTGGAAGCTTGCAAGCTGAGCAGTGGCAGTGGCAGTGGCAGTGGCTCCTTCGCAATGAAACCCCTTGACTGCGCGCCTGGCCTGGCCCAGCATCTGCTAGACAGCTTCCCAGGCCTGACTTCGCTGTCCCTCCACGGTTACTCCGTCACCTGCAGTGGCCTGGCCTCCCTGCTCTCGCACCCTCAGCTGTCTCTGCAGCTGCAGCAGCTAGACCTGCAGTCCGTCATCCTGCAGCCACAGCAGCCTGGGCCTGGGGCAATATCTCTGGCCAACCTTTTCCACGGTGCCAGGTTGAAAGAGCTGCGCCTGGATGTCAGCAAAACGGCACCACTGCCAGATCTACAGCCCCTGGCCCAGCACCTGACGCAGCTGCACATCAGGGTGCCTGAGACCACCTCTGATGAATGGGACGATGAGTATGCGGATGATAGTGTGGGCGATGGTGAAGATGGGGATGGGGAGGATGATGACCTCTCAGCGACAGTGGTGCCCCTACCTCTGCTCTTGGAGCTCCATGTCTCGAGGGGCGTTCTTAAGGGAGGTTATAAGCCGCTGTTCCAGCTGCTGCAGGGGCTGCCCCGGCTTCACACCCTGCATCTGAATGGCTTGTTGTATGGGCAGGAGCTGGACGCACTGCTGGCAGCCACCCAGCTCACCAGTGTTTCGGTGTCATTGATCGGTGGGCTCAGCAGCTCACAAGCTGAGACGCCATGCAGCTGGCAGCGTCTGGAGATGACGCAAGTCCACGATTGCACCACCATCTCCTATTTGCCGCTGCACTCCCTCACGCATCCCCTGGTGTTGTATGGGCTTGGGTTTGACCTCCTTGACGACAACTCATCAGTGGCAGCTGCAGTCTACAACCTCACTCAAGCTTGCAAGGTGGCAGTGCGCATACAGCGCCTGGAGCTGCACAAGCTGGGCAGCCATTTTATGGCCCAGGGGATGCTTGCCTTGCTGCAACCGCTGAGCAAGTGCTGCTGTGACACAGTGTCGCTCTGCTGCCAGGATGCTGCCTTCAGTGTGGAGGATATCACGCTGATAGCTCCACTGTGTCGGCACTGCACCCACCTTATGTTTTACCATGGCAGCATGGCTGCTTGCACGGAGTTCTGGTGCCAGCTGGTGCAGCTGATGCCCAATGTCGCTACGGTCACCGTACTGAACACCGAAGGCTTTGACAGCGAGGCCATGTGTGACTCCCTGCTGTGCATGGCTAGTCAGCCCTGGGCCCGGCGGTTGGATATCAGGGTTGATACACTCCACCAGCCCCCTCCTTGCTGGGACATCTTTGCCCCGCCCAACCAGTCCGGCAAGGTCAGCGTGACCTGGCCAGCCTACATGTGATGGGGCAGCGGGGCAGCAGTCCAGCATGACACCCATGCGCAGCTAGTGAACCCCGGCAGGGAGTGTTGGGTACTTTGCAGTTTTGAGGCTAATGAGTTGCGCTTAGTGTTGTTAGTGTGACACAATGCTTTGCCTTGAGAGTCTGGATGCCAGTGTGTGGTAAGCCATAGGCTGTTGCGGTAGGCAGTGTCTGGGTGTGGCAGGAGGGCCGGGCTTTCATCAGCCTATCCTACCGCCACAGCGCAGCAACTGGCTAGTTAGCCCTGTCAGTCTGGCTGCGCCTACGCCAGCTGTGACGGTATGATTAACTTGCTGTCAGTGTTTGTGTGTTGACTCAATCTGTGTGACAGAATGCATGTGCAATGGTGTCACAGCTGGCTGTCATTGTGACTGTTGGGCATTAGCAACTCCTGAACCCTACAACTCTCATGCGTCACCAGAGTTGTAATCAAACACAGTATTGGGCCGAGAGCAAATGATGACCCTTCAATACACAGCCGCCAGCTCGACGAGTATGTAGTCTGACATTGCTGCACACACAGACAACGCTCCTAAAAGGATTAAGAATCGGTGGGGACAGAACAAAGCCAGAAAGCCCGCTGCCGAACACGCCATAAGGGACAGACCCTAGGTCAAGTGTTAAGACATTGCTGCTGCAAGTCCGTCTCCAGTCCAAGCTCCAGTCCACGCAGTCCAGCTCCAGTCCACGCAGTGCACACTCCCCTCTCCAACCCCGTGTCCTTTGCATTGTGCATTGCTCTCACTACCCCAACACAAGAGCCAAGACCAGCGAAGACCGGCTCTAAACCGGACTAGCCAGCCTTGCTCTAGGGTTGGAATTTCTTTTAGTCAGGCAGTTGCTGCTGCTGCTGGTCCCAAGGTGAGGGCAGGGGCTGGGCTGGCCTGCCCTGCTGCTACTGCTGCTGGCCCCCTGGTTATACCAATGGCATTCAGGCGTGTACAGGCATACACCTAACCATAACCATACACCTTCCACATACTTCCACCTTCCACCTTTGGCTTTGTATACTGTAGCTGTACCCTGCGTTTGCTTTCTACGTTAGGAGGCTTGTTTGCATTTATCTACACCCTTTCCTCTTTGTGCAACGATCACTGTTCCCACTTTTGCTGCTGCTGCTGCTGATTGTTCAGCCCAGGCTCCTCTGCTTGACTGCGCTGACTGAGCCCAGCTGTCGTGCTGACACCCCAGGCATGACCTAACCCACACTTGTCTTACATTTGTCAGCAGGCCGCCCTTGCTCATGTACCCTCGCAACAAGTATCAACGGCCACTAGATGAAACCCCATACACAATGTCTAAGACATCATGGCGAGTAGCACTTACCACAATTCCCACAACATCTCCTTTTACCACACGTGGAGCACATGCTGCCGCCGATGTAGTAGCTTCTTAGATTGCAATTGCACTGCTGCAGACATGAGGGGCAGTCCTTCTTCTCCACCTTTTTCTCCACCGTGACCTTCAAGGCCTCCAGCATCAGGCCAGGTGACAAGAGCAGCAGGTCAGCGTCCAACACGTTACTTTCCATTCGCATTTGGAACTGCTGACCCGGTTGCTTCTTGAGCCCCTCAAGTGCTGCTTGCTTCAGGGCGTCCAACTGCAGCTGCTCAGCTGTGACCAGCCATTTGATGATGTAGCCAGGGGCAGAGGGGTCCAGGGACCAGGTGCTGGCCAGTTGAGTGGCAAGCCTGCTGCTCACGAATTGCAACAGCTCTGTAAGGTTGTACTGCAAGCAGGATATGCATGGGAGGGAAGACACTATTAGGAGCCATAGGGGTAGTTGTGAAACCTCACTGCGATCATGATGCTCAGAACCTGCACCATGCATGAAGCATAGTGAGTGATCGTCCAATGAGGCCTGCAACACATCTGGTAGACACCAGTCAGGCAGGGCCCCACAGTGCTGCCCCTTCTCGCACCTGTGCACATCTGGCACGTACCTTGTGCACCACAGGCAGCACTTGCTGCAGCTGCTGCAGGCTCAGCTCTGGGCGGGGCACAATGGGGTTGAGCTGGCTGATGACCAGGAGCCACTCCTCATTGGTGCTGCCTGACACCTGGAGTGAGCACAAAGGGCAGACGCAGGCGCACAGGATGGCTTGATGCGACATTGGCAGGTGGGCATCCCAGCAGCCACGCACCTTCACTGACGTGCAATTGTTGCCAAGCAGGTCAGCCATCCTGGGTGACGACACTACGAACACATCGCGCAGCACCGACAACCCGCCATCGTCGCATTCGAGGGTCACCTCGCCACGCTTAACGACGCTGGGGTGCGCCTTCACAACCTGCACCACGCACCGCCGGAGATTGGGGCATTGCGCTGCACACGCTGGCGACCCCGGGAAGGGGCCGACGTTCTCACGGGGGCAGACACGCCAAAACAACCCTCAAACCAGCTTTATGCGCACCGACACGCACCGCGAGTAGTGATGCGTCCGGGCAGGTGACTTGCACTGATACCCCCGCTCGCGCCCGCGTATTTGCTGCTGTCCGCGCGCAAACCTTGCGTGGACAGGGGCGCAGCCTGCATGAAAGCATTGCGCGTTCTGCCCACAGGTGGACGAAAGTTTCACGGAGACGGAAACCCTAATGGCATCAACATCCCAACGGCATCCCAAGTTGCCCGGGCCATGCATGCAAACTGACTTCGACGTGTTTCTATTCCCATACTTAACAGACTGGGTTTCAACAAACGGTCCAGGCGTACTCAGGCAGAAACTTGACAGTATGCCGTGTGCCTAAGCCAGCGTTGCACTGCCCGAGCCTCCTGAGCAACAGCCATCACCTAGGATGCTTGACACCACCATCCACACGGTGTCACATATCCACATAAGCACCCATTTGGTGCACCCTCAGGCAAGCACCCGTCATGGCCATCACTACTGGCAACATACCCCAAGACACTCTTGCACGTGACTCATGGTCTTGCACTGTAAGTTGCGTCACGTTGCTCAGCCATGCTGACCTGTCATGTGCGAAATTCAACCACTAGCACCACAATCCATCTCTAAGCCAGCTGCAACACAGGACAGGACATTATATCAATCCCTTCTTTCAAACCATATATGCAAACTTTTCTTACAATATCTGAATAACGCATGCCAAATACCTTAAACCGCATGCCAAACGCCCTCACAACAGGCAAAGTCCCATGATCAGACAATCCTCACAGCAGGGCTGAGGGATGCGTTTAGCTGAGCTGAACTGGCTAAGCACCAGGGCGGAATTTATCCAGCAGCACCACATTTGGCTGCTGAACATGCTGTCCATACTATTTGGCTGTACGTTACCTCTGCTCCAACGCGATAGGGCCATGCTGCCGCTGCTAGCCGCCTGTTGCTTTGCTAAAGCTGTTGCTTTGCTAAAGCTGTTGCTTTGCTGAAGCTGTTGCTTTGCTAAAGCTGGGGAGGGCTTCCATACTTTCCCCAAAGGTCACTGGCTTGCATTCATCCGACCCCTCTCCTCCCCGTGCAACTGTCACAGTCCCCGCAATGTCTTCAGCCAGTCACCACATGTAGCATTGGCCACATACCCCACACCTCGTCCTTTTGCCACCCTGGCCACATTGCTGCTGTTGCTGCGGTGGCTGAGGGGGCGGCTGAGGGGGGTTGACGGTTGTTTCTGCTGGCGCCGATGTCGCTGCGTGCTGGGGGGTGTGAATGCGGTAACGGCCACCAGTCCCGGCAGGCAGGTGGTGGGTAGGAGGCAGGCAAGCAGGTGGGTAGGCAGGCAGGGAGCAGGCAGGCAGGTGCATGCTGTCAACAGCTCAGTCATTTGCAGCTGCCCCACTGAGGAACTGCAAGCGGACGGCTCACAGTGGAGGCGTCCGCTTGCAGCACATTCACACAAGCAAGGGGCTGAAGTTGTTGTGCTGCCAGGCCAGGTGCGACCCAACCCACACTTGTCTTACACTTGTCAGCAGGCTCCCCTTGCTTGTGTACCCCCGCGTGCTCTCTTCCCTTACTTGCAACAAGCATTTACCATCAGCAGCCATTTGCATGACACTATGACACCCCATCCGCAATGTTCACGGCTGCAACATCATGGCCAGTAGTACCCACCACAATACCAACACCTCCTCCTTCAACTACACGTGGTGCACAAGCCGCTGCTGCAGTGGCTTCTAATGTGTGAGGCGTAATTGCACTGCTGCATACATGAGGGGCATACATGGGCATACATGAGGGGCATACATGGGCATACATGGGCATACATGGGCATACATGAGGGGCATACAGCTGCATACATGCATACCAATCTTCTCCACCGTGACCTTCAAGGCCTCCAGCATCAGGCCAGGTGACAAGAGCAGCAGGTCATCGTCCAACACGTCGCTTGCCACTCGTGTTTGGATCTGCTGACCTGGATAAATTGAGCCCCTCCAGTGCTGCTTGCTTCAGGGCATCCAGCTGCAGCTGCTCAGCTGTGACCAGCCATTTGATGATGTAGCCAGGGGCAGAGGGGTCCAGGGACCAAGTGCTGGCCAGTTTAGTAACCAGCCTGCTTTCCACATACTGCAGCAGCTCTGGGAAGTTGTGCTGCAAGCAGGATATGCATGGCAGGGAGGACACCATTAGGAGCAGTAGGGGTAGCCGTCTACCCCCACCGTGACCATGATGCTCATTACCAGAACCATGCATACAACAAAGTGAGTGTGGATTCACTGTGGCCTGCAACACATCTGGTAGAAACTAGTCAGGCAGGGACCCACAGTGCCTAGTGCTGCCCCTGCTTACATTTGTGCAAATCTGGCACAACATTGTGCACCACAAGCAGCACTTGCTGCAGCTGCTGCAGGCTAAGACCTGGGCGGGGAACAATGGGGTAGAGCTGGCTGATGACAAGGAGCCACTCCTCCTTGGTGCTGCCTGGCACCTGGAATGAGCACAACCGGCACGACCAGGCGCAAGGGATGAGCATGGCTGTGCTTCGACATGGGGCAGTTGGGCATAGGGCATCCCAGCGACCACGCACCTTAACCGTCGTGCAGCCCTCTCCCATCAGGTCAGCCATCCAGGGGGACGAAAGTACGAACACACCGCGCAGCACTGCCAACCCGCCATTGTCGCATTCAAGAGTCACCTCGCCACGCTTGACGACGCTGGGTTGCGCCTTCATAACCTGCACCAAGCACCGCCCGAAATTGGGGCAATGCGCTGCACACGCTGGCGACCCCGGGAAGGGGCCGACGTTCTCACGGGGGCAGACACACCAAAACAACCCTCAAACCAGCTTTATGCGCACCGACACGCACCGCGAGTAGTGATGCGTCCGGGCAGGTGACTTGCACTGATACCCGCACTCGCGCCCGTGTATTTGCTGCTATCCGCGCGCAATCCTTGCGTGGGCAGGGGCGCAGCCTGCATGCCAGCATTGCGTACTCTGCCCACTGGTCAACACTTGCCAAAGTCACGGAGCCAGCTTCCCGGGTCATGTGGCTACCAATGGCGTTCAGGCCCCGCCCCGCCCCGCCCCGCCCCGCCCCGCCCCGCCCCGCCCCGCCCCGCCCCGCCCCGCCCCGCCCCGCCCCGCCCCGCCCCGCCCCGCCCCGCCCCGCCCCGCCCCGCCCCGCCCCGCCCCGCCCCGCCCCGCCCCGCCCCGCCCCGCCCCGCCCCGCCCCGCCCCGCCCCGCCCCGCCCCGCCCCGCCCCGCCCCGCCCCGCCCCGCCCCGCCCCGCCCCGCCCCGCCCCGCCCCGCCCCGCCCCGCCCCGCCCCGCCCCGCCCCGCCCCGCCCCGCCCCGCCCCGCCCCGCCCCGCCCCGCCCCGCCCCGCCCCGCCCCGCCCCGCCCCGCCCCGCCCCGCCCCGCCCCGCCCCGCCCCGCCCCGCCCCGCCCCGCCCCGCCCCGCCCCGCCCCGCCCCGCCCCGCCCCGCCCCGCCCCGCCCCGCCCCGCCCCGCCCCGCCCCGCCCCGCCCCGCCCCGCCCCGCCCCGCCCCGCCCCGCCCCGCCCCGCCCCGCCCCGCCCCGCCCCGCCCCGCCCCGCCCCGCCCCGCCCCGCCCCGCCCCGCCCCGCCCCGCCCCGCCCCGCCCCGCCCCGCCCCGCCCCGCCCCGCCCCGCCCCGCCCCGCCCCGCCCCGCCCCGCCCCGCCCCGCCCCGCCCCGCCCCGCCCCGCCCCGCCCCGCCCCGCCCCGCCCCGCCCCGCCCCGCCCCGCCCCGCCCCGCCCCGCCCCGCCCCGCCCCGCCCCGCCCCGCCCCGCCCCGCCCCGCCCCGCCCCGCCCCGCCCCGCCCCGCCCCGCCCCGCCCCGCCCCGCCCCGCCCCGCCCCGCCCCGCCCCGCCCCGCCCCGCCCCGCCCCGCCCCGCCCCGCCCCGCCCCGCCCCGCCCCGCCCCGCCCCGCCCCGCCCCGCCCCGCCCCGCCCCGCCCCGCCCCGCCCCGCCCCGCCCCGCCCCGCCCCGCCCCGCCCCGCCCCGCCCCGCCCCGCCCCGCCCCGCCCCGCCCCGCCCCGCCCCGCCCCGCCCCGCCCCGCCCCGCCCCGCCCCGCCCCGCCCCGCCCCGCCCCGCCCCGCCCCGCCCCGCCCCGCCCCGCCCCGCCCCGCCCCGCCCCGCCCCGCCCCGCCCCGCCCCGCCCCGCCCCGCCCCGCCCCGCCCCGCCCCGCCCCGCCCCGCCCCGCCCCGCCCCGCCCCGCCCCGCCCCGCCCCGCCCCGCCCCGCCCCGCCCCGCCCCGCCCCGCCCCGCCCCGCCCCGCCCCGCCCCGCCCCGCCCCGCCCCGCCCCGCCCCGCCCCGCCCCGCCCCGCCCCGCCCCGCCCCGCCCCGCCCCGCCCCGCCCCGCCCCGCCCCGCCCCGCCCCGCCCCGCCCCGCCCCGCCCCGCCCCGCCCCGCCCCGCCCCGCCCCGCCCCGCCCCGCCCCGCCCCGCCCCGCCCCGCCCCGCCCCGCCCCGCCCCGCCCCGCCGTCAGAGGATGCTTCAGCTGGAATGTAGCGTAGCGAGCTTACCCGCACTGTCACAATCGAACATGTTCCACGTTGAATGAGTTTCGTTTGTCACACGTTGAAGTCGCGCCCAACATCTACCGTTATGCAGCCGGGCTGGGGCTGCGCCGAAGCTGAGCAGCTGGCCGAGCCGCCCCGCCATGCCAAACCCAGGCAGTGAGATCCAGGAGTGGGTGAGCGTGCGCGACAAGCGTCTGCTGCAGCAGTGATATGTGTGAGGCGTCACAGAGTTTCCAGCAGCTTACCAGCAGCTGCGTTGCTCTTCAGCCTCGCAAGCTTTGTTGACCAGCGCTGACCATCTTACAGGCAATGGCGTTCTTTGTCCAGCTTGCTGAGTCCTCGGCAGCGTGCACACGTCCTGCTGCCACATCGCTCCTGGATTTGCCTCCAATACTGCTTGCGGCTATCGCCGAACGAAGCTCCAAAGCCTTGTACCGCAGTTGCTTCGCGGTCTTTGAGGCTGGTTTGCTTCACGCTCCGGCCTCCCGCCTTCGGCTGGACAAGCGGTGCTACAACCAGCTGCTCACGTCGCGCGTCGTCGCAGCCCTGCGTTCCAGGATAGGCAAGCTGGTGCTAACCTTTCAGCAGCCAGAGACACAGGACAGCGAGCAGCACGCGGTGATGCTGACCCACGTCCTGGCAAGACTGGGCAGGTGTGCAGCGGTGGAAGCTTGCAAGCTGAGCAGTGGCAGTGGCAGTGGCAGTGGCTCCTTCGCAATGAAACCCCTTGACTGCGCGCCTGGCCTGGCCCAGCATCTGCTAGACAGCTTCCCAAGTCTGACTGCGCTATTCCTCCACGGCTATTCCGTCACCTGCAGTGGCCTGGCCTCCCTGCTCTCGCACCCTCAGCTGTCTCTGCAGCTGCAGCAGCTAGACCTGCAGTCCGTCATCCTGCAGCCACAGCAGCCTGGGCCTGGGGCAATATCTCTGGCCAACCTTTTCCACGGTGCCAGGTTGAAAGAGCTGCGCCTGGATGTCAGCAAAACGGCACCACTGCCAGATTTACAGCCCCTGGCCCAGCACCTGACGCAGCTGCACATCAGGGTGCCTGAGACCACCTCTGATGAATGCGACGATGACAGCCAGAATGGTGAGATATATGCGCATGGTGGTTGGAGCGATGGTGAGGAGGGATTTGGGGAAGTTGATGGCTTCTCAGCGGCAGTGGGCCCCCTGCCCCTGCTCCTGGAGCTCCATGTCTCAGGGGACATTCTCAAGAGGGGTTATGAGCCGCTGTTCCAGCTGCTGCAGGGGCTGCCCCGGCTTCACACCCTGCATCTGAATGGCTTGTTGTATGGGCAGGAGCTGGACGCACTGCTGGCAGCCACCCAGCTCACCAGTGTCTCGGTGTCATTGATCGGTGGGCTCAGCAGCTCACAAGCTGAGACGCCATGCAGCTGGCAGCGTCTGGAGATGACGCAAGTCCACGATTGCACCACCATCTCCTATTTGCCGCTGCACTCCCTCACGCATCCCCTGGTGTTGTATGGGCTTGGGTTTGACCTCCTTGACGACAACTCATCAGTGGCAGCTGCAGTCTACAACCTCACACAAGCTTGCAAGGTGGCAGTGCGCATACAGCGCTTGGAGCTGCACAGGCTGGGCAACCATTTCACGTCCCTGGGGATGCTTGCCTTGCTGCAGCCGCTGAGCAAGTGCTGCTGTGACACAGTGTCGCTCTGCTGCCAGGATGCTGCCTTCAGTGTGGAGGATATCACGCTGATAGCTCCACTGTGCCAGCACTGCACCCACCTTATGTTTTACCATGGCAGCATGGCTGCTTGCACGGAGTTCTGGTGCCAGCTGGTGCAGCTGATGCCCAATGTCGCCACCGTCACCATACTGAACACTGAAGGCTTTGACAGCGTGGCCATGTGTGACTCCCTGCTGCGCATGGCTAGTCAGCCCTGGGCCCGGCGGCTGGATATCACAGTTAGTGCACTCCACCAGCCCCCTCCTTGCTGGGACATCTTTGCCCCGCCCAACCAGTCCGGCAAGGTCAGCGTGACCTGGCCAGCCTACATGCTCCCAGCTGCATAGCAGCAGTGATGGGGCAGCGGCGGCAGCAGTCCAGCATGCCACCCATGTGCAGCTAGTGAACCCCGGCAGGGAGTGTTGGGTACTTTGCAGTTGTGAGGCTAATGAGTTGCGCTTAGTGTTGTTAGTGTGACACAATGCTTTGCCTTGAGAGTCTGGATGCCAGTGTGTGGTAAGCCATAGGCTGTTGCGGTAGGCAGTGTCTGGGTGTGGCAGGAGGGCCGGGCTTTCATCAGCCTATCCTACCGCCACAGCGCAGCAACTGGCTAGTTAGCCCTGTCAGTCTGGCTGCGCCTACGCCAGCTGTGACGGTATGATTAACTTGCTGTCAGTGTTTGTGTGTTGACTCAATCTGTGTGACAGAATGCATGTGCAATGGTGTCACAGCTGGCTGTCATTGTGACTGTTGGGCATTAGCAACTCCTGAACCCTACAACTCTCATGCGACACCAGAGTTGTAATCAAACACAGTATTGGGCCGAGAGCAAATGATGACCCTTCAATACACAGCCGCCAGCTCGACGAGTATGTAGTCTGACATTGCTGCACACACAGACAACGCTCCTAAAAGGATTAAGAATCGGTGGGGACAGAACAAAGCCAGAAAGCCCGCTGCCGAACACGCCATAAGGGACAGACCCTAGGTCAAGTGTTAAGACATTGCTGCTGCAAGTCCGTCTCCAGTCCAAGCTCCAGTCCACGCAGTCCAGCTCCAGTCCACGCAGTGCACACTCCCCTCTCCAACCCCGTGTCCTTTGCATTGTGCATTGCTCTCACTACCCCAGCACAAGAGCCAAGACCAGCGAAGACCGGCTCTAAACCGGACTAGCCAGCCTTGCTCTAGGGTTGGAATTTCTTTTAGTCAGGCAGTTGCTGCTGCTGCTGGTCCCAAGGTGAGGGCAGGGGCTGGGCTGGCCTGCCCTGCTGCTACTGCTGCTGGCCCCCTGGTTATACCAATGGCATTCAGGCGTGTACAGGCATACACCTAACCATAACCATACACCTTCCACATACTTCCACCTTCCACCTTTGGCTTTGTATACTGTAGCTGTACCCTGCGTTTGCTTTCTACTTTAGGAGGCTTGTTTGCATTTATCTACACCCTTTCCTCTTTGTGCAACGACCACTGTTCCCACTTTTGCTGCTGCTGCTGCTGATTGTTCAGCCCAGGCTCCTCTGCTTGACTGCGCTGACTGAGCCCAGCTGTCGTGCTGACACCCCAGGCATGACCTAACCCACACTTGTCTTACATTTGTCAGCAGGCCGCCCTTGCTCATGTACCCTCGCAACAAGTATCAACGGCCACTAGATGAAACCCCATACACAATGTCTAAGACATCATGGCGAGTAGTACTTACCACAATTCCCACAACATCTCCTTTTACCACACGTGGAGCACATGCTGCCGCCGATGTAGTAGCTTCTTAGATTGCAATTGCACTGCTGCAGACATGAGGGGCAGTCCTTCTTCTCCACCTTTTTCTCCACCGTAACCTTCCAGGCCTCCAGCATTAGGCCAGGTGACAAGAGCAGCAGGTCAGCGTCCAACACGTTACTTTCCATTCGCATTTGGAACTGCTGACCCGGTTGCTTCTTGAGCCCCTCAAGTGCTGCTTGCTTCAGGGCGTCCAACTGCAGCTGCTCAGCTGTGACCAGCCATTTGATGATGTAGCCAGGGGCAGAGGGGTCCAGGGACCAGGTGCTGGCCAGTTGAGTGGCAAGCCTGCTTTCCACATACTGCAGCAGCTCTGGGAAGTTGTGAAACCTCACTGCGATCATGATGCTCAGAACCTGCACCATGCATGAAGCATAGTGAGTGATCGTCCAATGAGGCCTGCAACACATCTGGTAGACACCAGTCAGGCAGGGCCCCACAGTGCTGCCCCTTCTCGCACCTGTGCACATCTGGCACGTACCTTGTGCACCACAGGCAGCACTTGCTGCAGCTGCTGCAGGCTCAGCTCTGGGCGGGGCACAATGGGGTAGAGCTGGCTGATGACCAGGAGCCACTCCTCCTTGGTGCTGCCTGACACCTGGAGTGAGTACAAAGGGCAGACGCAGGCGCACAGGATGGCTTGATGCGACATTGGCAGGTGGGCATCCCAGCAGCCACGCACCTTCACTGACGTGCAATTGTTGCCAAGCAGGTCAGCCATCCTGGGTGACGACACTACGAACACATCGCGCAGCACCGACAACCCGCCATCGTCGCATTCGAGGGTCACCTCGCCACGCTTAACGACGCTGGGGTGCGCCTTCACAACCTGCACCACGCACCGCCGGAGATTGGGGCATTGCGCTGCACACGCTGGCGACCCCGGGAAGGGGCCGACGTTCTCACGGGGGCAGACACGCCAAAACAACCCTCAAACCAGCTTTATGCGCACCGACACGCACCGCGAGTAGTGATGCGTCCGGGCAGGTGACTTGCACTGATACCCGCACTCGCGCCCGTGTATTTGCTGCTATCCGCGCGCAAACCTTGCGTGGGCAGGGGCGCAGCCTGCATGAAAGCATTGCGCGTTCTGCCCACAGGTGGACGAAAGTTTCACGGAGACGGAAACCCTAATGGCATCAACATCCCAACGGCATCCCAAGTTGCCCGGGCCATGCATGCAAACTGACTTCGACGTGTTTCTATTCCCATACTTAACAGACTGGGTTTCAACAAACGGTCCAGGCGTACTCAGGCAGAAACTTGACAGTATGCCGTGTGCCTAAGCCAGCGTTGCACTGCCCGAGCCTCCTGAGCAACAGCCATCACCTAGGATGCTTGACACCACCATCCACACGGTGTCACATATCCACATAAGCACCCATTTGGTGCACCCTCAGGCAAGCACCCGTCATGGCCATCACTACTGGCAACATACCCCAAGACACTCTTGCACGTGACTCATGGTCTTGCACTGTAAGTTGCGTCACGTTGCTCAGCCATGCTGACCTGTCATGTGCGAAATTCAACCACTAGCACCACAATCCATCTCTAAGCCAGCTGCAACACAGGACAGGACATTATATCTATCCCTTCTTTCAAACCATATATGCCAACTTTTCTTACAATATCTGAATAACGCATGCCAAATACCTTAAACCGCATGCCAAACGCCCTCACAACAGGCAAAGTCCCATGATCAGACAATCCTCACAGCAGGGCTGAGGGATGCGTTTAGCTGAGCTGAACTGGCTGAGCACCAGAGCGGAATTCATCCAGCAGCACCACATATGGTCAGGGCCTCCCAACTCTGATGTTTTGGCATGTAAGACCGTCACATGCGACCGATTGCTCCGGGAGCATGCCGATGGCTTTAGCCCCGCGCGGCATGGCATAAACGCGGACTCTAGTTGCGGCAGCAACCAGCAGCTGCTTCGATAGTGGTGGGCAGGGTGGTTGGGATCCGCCGGCCACCCTCAAGACATCGCGCTGTGCAGGCGTGCTCTTGGTGCTCTACGCATAGGCGCTGCTGCCAGCCCGCGAGGTGAGGTGCACGCAGCAGTTGCCACCATTCTCGCGCCAGCACATGTTACCCGACGAACATGTGATGATGCAGGAGTGTCCGAGTACACCACAGTACACCTACCGGGGTCTTCTTAGCCTCAACTGCGGCTCAGCTGAGCAGGTATAAATTCAGCCAAAACAGCAAATCCAGCCAAAACTCAGAGAGGTTTCCTTATTTTGTGCTGGAACCCGCATCAAAGCCTAATGTACTCATATGCACAGCTGTGACAGAAGAAATGATATTACTCTCAAAGCTCAGTGAGCCATGGCCTGTCAATTGCAGGAGCCCAGCCCAGTACCTGCCAGCAGCCCACCCCAGCCGTACCTGCCCAGCCCAGCCTTACCTGCCCCACCCCAGCCGTACCTGCCCAGCCCAGTACCTGCCCAGCCCAGTACCTGCCCAGCCCAGTACCCAGCAGCCTTACCCCAGCCGTACCTGCCCAGCCCAGTACCTGCCAGCAGCCAGCAGCCGACCCCCCAACTTGAGGTGAAGGCGCGGGTGGTGGCCGTCAGGAAGTGTCCGGACAGCTCGTCACACCCAGCTGTTCAGCAGTTTGTGGACGTCTGCAGGAAGCAAGGGGTATGGGGGTCTCTAGCCAGCATCACATTGGACAGCGCAGCTGGCAATATTGGGCGCATCAGTGGGCTGGCTGTCAGCATCAATGCCTTGCGCAGACAGCAGGGGCTGGCCCTCATCATCTTCTGGCCATGTGTCAGCCACCAGATTCACAACGCGTTGCACAAGGCAATGACAACATGGGGCAAGGCAGAGGGCTGGGGCAGACAGGGTTTGCAAGCGCAGCTAGCCCTCAGCATTGAGCAGCTGTGCAGCCTCACCAAGAAGCACTGGGACCTGCTGGGGCTCAGTGTCCAGCACTGCGCCCAACCCAGCGAGCCCTCGCAGTCTCGATGGGGCAGCTATGTAGATGCTTGCTCCTCCCTCACTCGCGTGCTCAAGCCGGTCACCGCTGCAGTCACAGGCATCATGCAGCGGCAGGGCAAGGCAGCACCAGCTTGGGCGGGAGACCTGTCTGCCTCTGCCCACAAAATATCTGCCCACAAAATATCTGCCCACAAAATATCTGCCCACAAAATGTAGGCCGGGTTCACGCCTAAGCAGTGCATCATATACAAAGTCATGGACGCTCAGGACAGCCGTAGCATGTAGCCAAGCGAGCCCTCTATATACTGACGTGCTTCGTTGATCAATCCGCAAACTGTGCGAGAAATAAACCGCGTGAAACGGACACACCCCCTTTTCAAGGGGGTTGGGAGGCCCTGACATATGGCTGCTGAACATGCTGTCCATACTATTTGGCTGTACGTTACCTCTGCTCCAACGCGATAGGGCCATGCTGCCGCTGCTAGCCGCCTGTTGCTTTGCTAAAGCTGTTGCTTTGCTAAAGCTGTTGCTTTGCTGAAGCTGTTGCTTTGCTAAAGCTGGGGAGGGCTTCCATACTTTCCCCAAAGGTCACTGGCTTGCATTCATCCGACCCCTCTCCTCCCCGTGCAACTGTCATAGTCCCCGCAATGTCTTCAGCCAGTCACCGCATGTAGCATTGGCCACATACCCCACACCTCGTCCTTTTGCCACCCTGGCCACATTGCTGCTGTTGCTGCGGTGGCTGAGGGGGCGGCTGAGGGGGGTTGACGGTTGTTTCTGCTGGCGCCGATGTCGCTGCGTGCTGGGGGGTGTGAATGCGGTAACGGCCACCAGTCCCGGCAGGCAGGTGGTGGGTAGGAGGCAAGCAAGCAGGTGGGTAGGCAGGCAGGGAGCAGGCAGGCAGGTGCATGCTGTCAACAGCTCAGTCATTTGCAGCTGCCCCACTGAGGAACTGCAAGCGGACGGCTCACAGTGGAGGCGTCCGCTTGCAGCACATTCACACAAGCAAGGGTCTGAAGTTGTTGTGCTGCCAGGCCAGGTGCGACCCAACCCACACTTGTCTTACACTTGTCAGCAGGCTCCCCTTGCTTGTGTACCCCCGCGTGCTCTCTTCCCTTACTTGCAACAAGCATTTACCATCAGCGGCCATTTGCATGACACTATGACACCCCATCCGCAATGTTCACGGCTGCAATATCATGGCCAGTAGTACCCACCACAATACCCACACCTCCTCCTTCAACTACACGTGGTGCACAAGCCGCTGCTGTAGTGGCTTCTAATGCATGAGGCGTAATCGCACTGCTGCATACATGAGGGGCAGGCAATCTTCTCCACTGTGACCTTCAAGGCCTCCAGCATCAGGCCAGGTGACAAGCGCAGCAGGTCAGCGTCCAACACGTTACTTTCCATTCGCTTTTGAAACTGCTGACCAGAGTGTAAATTGAGCCCCTCCAGCGCTGCTTGCTTCAGGGCGTCCAACTGCAGCTGCTCAGCTGTGACCAGCCATTTGATGATGTAGCCAGGGGCAGCGGGGTCCAGGGACCAAGAGCTGGCCAGTTTAGTAACCAGCCTGCTTTCCACATACTGCAGCAGCTCTGGGAAGTTGTGCCGCAAGCAGGATATGCATGGCAGGGAGGACACCATTAGGAGCAGTAGGGGTAGCCGTCTACCCCCACCGTGACCATGATGCTCATTACCAGAACCATGCATACAACATAGTGAGTGTGGATTCACTGTGGCCTGCAACACATCTGGTAGACACTAGTCAGGCAGGGCCACAGTGCTTAGTGCTGCCCCTGTTTAACCCACAGTGCCTAGTGCTGCCCCTGCTTACATTTGTGCAAATCTGGCACAACATTGTGCACCACAGGCAGCACTTGCTGCAGCTGCTGCAGGCTCAGCTCCGGGCAGGGAACAATGGGGTAGAGCTGGCTGATGACAAGGAGCCACTCCTCCTTGGTGCTGCCTGGCACCTGGAATGAGCACAACCGGCACGACCAGGCGCAAGGGATGAGCATGGCTGTGCTTCGACATGGGGCAGTTGGGCATCCCAGCGACCACGCACCTTAACCGTCGTGCAGCCCTCTCCCATCAGGTCAGCCTTCCAGGGGACGACAGTACGAACACACCGCGCAGCACTGCCAACCCGCCATTGTCGCATTCGAGAGTCACCTCGCCACGACGCTGGGGTGCGCCTTCATAACCTGCACGAAGCACCGCCGGAGATTGGGGCAGTGCGCTGCACACGCTGGCGACCCCGGGAAGGGGCCGACGTTCTCACGGGGGCAGACACACCAAAACAACCCTCAAACCAGCGTTATGCGCACCGACACGCACCGTGAGTAGTGATGCGTCCGGGCAGGTGACTTGCCCTGGTGCCCGCACTCGCACCCGTGTATTTGCTGCTATCCGCGCGCAAACCTTGCGTGGGCAGGGGCGCAGCCTGCATGCCAGCATTGCGTACTCTGCCCACTGGTCAACACTTGCCAAAGTCACGGAGCCAGCTTCCCGGGTCATGTGGCTACCAATGGCGTTCAGGCCCCGCCCCGCCCCGCCCCGCCCCGCCCCGCCCCGCCCCGCCCCGCCCCGCCCCGCCCCGCCCCGCCCCGCCCCGCCCCGCCCCGCCCCGCCCCGCCCCGCCCCGCCCCGCCCCGCCCCGCCCCGCCCCGCCCCGCCCCGCCCCGCCCCGCCCCGCCCCGCCCCGCCCCGCCCCGCCCCGCCCCGCCCCGCCCCGCCCCGCCCCGCCCCCGCCCCGCCCCGCCCCGCCCCGCCCCGCCCCGCCCCGCCCCGCCCCGCCCCGCCCCGCCCCGCCCCGCCCCGCCCCGCCCCGCCCCGCCCCGCCCCGCCCCGCCCCGCCCCGCCCCGCCCCGCCCCGCCCCGCCCCGCCCCGCCCCGCCCCGCCCCGCCCCGCCCCGCCCCGCCCCGCCCCGCCCCGCCCCGCCCCGCCCCGCCCCGCCCCGCCCCGCCCCGCCCCGCCCCGCCCCGCCCCGCCCCGCCCCGCCCCGCCCCGCCCCGCCCCGCCCCGCCCCGCCCCGCCCCGCCCCGCCCCGCCCCGCCCCGCCCCGCCCCGCCCCGCCCCGCCCCGCCCCGCCCCGCCCCGCCCCGCCCCGCCCCGCCCCGCCCCGCCCCGCCCCGCCCCGCCCCGCCCCGCCCCGCCCCGCCCCGCCCCGCCCCGCCCCGCCCCGCCCCGCCCCGCCCCGCCCCGCCCCGCCCCGCCCCGCCCCGCCCCGCCCCGCCCCGCCCCGCCCCGCCCCGCCCCGCCCCGCCCCGCCCCGCCCCGCCCCGCCCCGCCCCGCCCCGCCCCGCCCCGCCCCGCCCCGCCCCGCCCCGCCCCGCCCCGCCCCGCCCCGCCCCGCCCCGCCCCGCCCCGCCCCGCCCCGCCCCGCCCCGCCCCGCCCCGCCCCGCCCCGCCCCGCCCCGCCCCGCCCCGCCCCGCCCCGCCCCGCCCCGCCCCGCCCCGCCCCGCCCCGCCCCGCCCCGCCCCGCCCCGCCCCGCCCCGCCCCGCCCCGCCCCGCCCCGCCCCGCCCCGCCCCGCCCCGCCCCGCCCCGCCCCGCCCCGCCCCGCCCCGCCCCGCCCCGCCCCGCCCCGCCCCGCCCCGCCCCGCCCCGCCCCGCCCCGCCCCGCCCCGCCCCGCCCCGCCCCGCCCCGCCCCGCCCCGCCCCGCCCCGCCCCGCCCCGCCCCGCCCCGCCCCGCCCCGCCCCGCCCCGCCCCGCCCCGCCCCGCCCCGCCCCGCCCCGCCCCGCCCCGCCCCGCCCCGCCCCGCCCCGCCCCGCCCCGCCCCGCCCCGCCCCGCCCCGCCCCGCCCCGCCCCGCCCCGCCCCGCCCCGCCCCGCCCCGCCCCGCCCCGCCCCGCCCCGCCCCGCCCCGCCCCGCCCCGCCCCGCCCCGCCCCGCCCCGCCCCGCCCCGCCCCGCCCCGCCCCGCCCCGCCCCGCCCCGCCCCGCCCCGCCCCGCCCCGCCCCGCCCCGCCCCGCCCCGCCCCGCCCCGCCCCGCCCCGCCCCGCCCCGCCCCGCCCCGCCCCGCCCCGCCCCGCCCCGCCCCGCCCCGCCCCGCCCCGCCCCGCCCCGCCCCGCCCCGCCCCGCCCCGCCCCGCCCCGCCCCGCCCCGCCCCGCCCCGCCCCGCCCCGCCCCGCCCCGCCCCGCCCCGCCCCGCCCCGCCCCGCCCCGCCCCGCCCCGCCCCGCCCCGCCCCGCCCCGCCCCGCCCCGCCCCGCCCCGCCCCGCCCCGCCCCGCCCCGCCCCGCCCCGCCGTCAGAGGATGCTTCAGCTGGAATGTAGCGTAGCGAGCTTACCCACACTGTCACAATCGAACATGTTCCACGTTGAATGAGTTTCGTTTGTCACACGTTAAAGTCGCGCCCAACATCTACCGTTATGCAACCGGGCTGGGGCTGCGCCGAAGCTGAGCAGCTGGCCAAGCCGCCCCGCCATGCCAAACCCAGGCAGTGAGATCCAGGAGTGGGTGAGCGTGCGCGACAAGCGTCTGCTGCAGCAGTGATATGTGTGAGGCGTCACAGAGTTTCACCACACAGCCTGGGCCTGGGGCAGTATCTCTGGCCAACCTTTTTCACGGTGCCAGGCTGGAGCAGCTGGGCCTGGATGTCAGCACATTGGCACCGCTGCCACATTTACAGCCTCTGGCCCAACACCTGACGCAACTGCACATCAGGGTGCCTGAGATGGAGTTAGATGATTGGGACGATGAGTATGCGGATGATAGTGTGGGCGATGGTGAAGATGGGGATGGGGAGGATGATGACCTCTCAGCGATAGTGGTGCCCCTACCTCTGCTCTTGGAGCTCCATGTCTCGGGGGGCGTTCTTATAGGAGGTTATAAGCCGCTGTTCCAGCTGCTGCGGGGGCTGCCCCGGCTGTGCTGGATGAATATATCTATGGGCAGCAGCTGGACGCACTGCTGACAGCCACCCAGCTCACCAGTGTCTCGGTGTCATTGATCGGCGGGCTCAGCAGGTCACATGCTGAGAGGCCATGCAGCTGGCAGCGTCTGGAGTTGACGGAAGTCTATGATTGCACCACTATCTCCTACTTGCCGCTGCACTCCCTCACGCAGCCACTGGTGTTGTATGGGCTGGAGATCACCCTTCTCGACGACAACTCATCAGTGGCAGCTGCGGTCTATAACCTCACACAAGCTTGCAAGGTGGCAGTGCGCATACAGCGCCTAGAGCTGCACATGCCGGGGGGCCATTTCACTGCCCAGGCGACGCTTGCCTTGCTGCAACCGCTGAGCAAGTGCTGCTGTGACACAGTGTCGCTCCGCTGCCAGGATGCTGCCTTCAGTGTGGAGGATATCTCAGTGCTAGCCCCACTGTGCCAGCACTGCACCCACCTTGAGTTTTACCATGGCAGCATGGCTGCTTCCACAGAGTTCTGGTGCCAGCTGGTGCAGCTGATGCCCAATGTCGCCACCGTCACCATACTGAACACTGAAGGCTTTGACAGCGTGGCCATGTGTGACTCCCTGCTGCGCATGGCTAGTCAGCCCTGGGCCCGGCGGCTGGATATCAGAGTTAGTGCACTCCACCAGCCCCCTCCTTGCTGGGACATCTTTGCCCCGCCCAACCAGTCCGGCAAGGTCAGCGTGACCTGGCCAGCCTACATGCTCCCAGCTGCATAGCAGCAGTGATAGGGGCAGCGGCGGCAGCAGTCCAGCATGCCACCCATGTGCAGCTAGTGAGCCTTTACACCTAGGGTAGGTGGTGTGAGCCGTAGCCCAGGCGGAAGCTCCTCCCTTCATGCTTAATGCTTAATGCTGGAGTAGTATCCTTCATTTTCTAGTGAGCTGCTAATAAGCCCTGGCATGGAGCGTTGGGTACTTTGCAGCTATGAGGTTAATGATGAGCCGTGCTGAGTGTTGTCAATGGGACAGAATGCTGCTCCATGCCTGTCTGTATGCCACTGTGCGGTGGGCAGTCTCTTGGTGTGGCAGGAGCAGCGCAGCAGCTGGCTAGTGAGCCCCTGTCAGTCCGCCTGTAGCACAGTGCTCTACTGTGAGGGTGTGCATGCAAGTGGGTAGCAGGCCATGGCTTGTGTAGTGGAGGGCCTGCTGGTCATGAATTGATTGCTGTTCATTCTAATGTGTGTGGTGTCAATGTGCGATGTCAATGTGTGTGTGTATAGGGACTAAGTCTGTAGGACAGAATGTGCCATTGATGTGGGGGCTGTAATCATCAAGGGTGCGACCGAGGTTGCTACAACTTGTTTGTAATAGCTGAGTGAGATTACCCACAGCCCAACATGTTGTTCCTTGTTGAATAAGTTTTGTTGGCCCTTTAGGACAGAATGCAAGAATGATGTCACAGCTGTCACTGGCAAGCTGTTGGGCATTAGCCGTGTTAGTTGCTAGAACCATTGTTCTCCAGATATCATTCCTCGATGCTTATACTCCTTCCTTAGGAGAATGCAAGTGGCAGTTTGAGGCCGGGAGCAAATGATGACCCTTTCACGCACAGCCGCCAGCTCAACAAGTGTGTAGTCTGACATTGCTGCTAGGCCCACATGTCCTCATGGCAACAGTAGGGACCGTCCCGACCCATCTAACGTTAGACTAGATTAGACGAAACTAACGTTAAATTGGCTTGCTAGATCTAGTCTAACCATCTAATCTAACGTTAGATCTACGTAGATTTACGTAGATGGGACGATCCCTACCAGACAGCGCTCCTAGAAAGGTCAAACATTTATCGGGAATGGAAAGTGAGAATGGGGACAGAACCTAACTAGAAAGCCCGCAGCCAAACACGCTATACGAGTGGAGTGTAGTGGAGTGGTGGAGTGTTAGGCAGATGTTGCAATCTGACCGGTCGGTCATGTTACAAGGCTTGCACATACACCTGCACGTTGCATGGCAAGTTGCTTAGCTATTTTTACCGCGGCTGCTGGCACCAGACTTGCCCTCCAATGGATACTCGTTAAGGGATTTAAATTGTTCTCATTCCAATTACCAGACATTGATGCCCGGTATTGTTATGCACACCCTCACAGTGGGGCACTTGCATGCACACCCTCACAGTGGGGCACTATGCTGTAGGCACGACCAGACTGACAGGGGCTCACTAGCCAGCTGCTGCGCTGCTCCTGCCACACCTAGAGACTGCCCACCGCATCGGCCTTTGGTCAACCCCACAGTGGCATACAGACAGGCATGGCAGAGCATTCTGTCCCACTCAGCACGGCTCAACATTAACCTCCTAGCTGCAAAGTACCCAACGCTCCATGCCAGGGCTTATTAGCAGCTCACTAGAGAATGAAGGATACTACTCCAGCATTAGGCATTAAGCATTAAGTATTAATCATCCAGGGAGGAGCTTTTGCCTGGGCTACGGCTCACACCACCTACCCAAGGCTCCAGGACTTATTAGGTGCACATGGGTGGCATGCTGGACTGCTGCCGCCGCTGCCCCCATCACTGCTGCTATGTAGCTGGGAGCATGTAGGCTGGCCAGGTCACGCTGACCTTGCTGGTCTGGTTGGGCGGGGCAAAGATGTCCCAGCAAGGAGGGGGCTGGTGGATTGCATCAACCCTGATATCCAGCCGCCGAGCCCAGGGCTGACCAGCCATGCACAGCAGGGAGTCACACATGGCCACGCTGTCAAAGCCTTCAGTGTTTAGTACGGTAACCGTAGCGACATTGGGCATCAGCTGCACCAGCTGGCACCAGAACTCCGTGCAAGCAGCCATGCTGCCATGGTAAAACATAAGGTGGGTGCAGTGCTGACACAGTGGAGCTATCAGCGTGATATCCTCCACACTGAAGGCAGCATCCTGGCAGCAGAGCGACACTGTGTCACAGCAGCACTTGCTCAGCGGTTGCAACAAGGCAAGCATCCCCTGGGCCATAAAATGGCTGCCCAGCCTGTGCAGCTCCAGGCGCTGTATGCGCACTGCCACCTTGCAAGCTTGTGTGAGGTTGTAGACTGCAGCTGCCACTGACGCCTTGGTGTCAAGGAGGTCAAACAGGTCAAACCCAAGCCCATACAACACCAGTGGCTGCGTGAGGGAGTGCAGCGGCAAGTCGGAGATGGTGGTGCAATCGTGGACTTGCGTCATCTCCAGACGCTGCCAGCTGCATGGCGCCTCAGCATGTGAGCTGTTGAGCCCACCGACCAATGACACTGAGACACTGGTGAGCTGGGTGGCTGCCAGCAGTGCGTCCAGCTCTTGCCCATACAACAAGCCATCCAGATGCAGAGTGTGAAGCCGGGGCAGCCCCTGCAGCAGCTGGAACAGCGGCTCATAACCCCTCTTGAGAATGTCCCCTGAGACATGGAGCTCCTGGAGCAGGGGCAGGGGGCCCACTGCCGCTGAGAAGCCATCAACTTCCCCAAATCCCTCCTCACCATCGCTCCAACCACCATGCGCATATATCTCACCATTCTGGCTGTCATCGTCGCATTCATCAGAGGTGGTCTCAGGCACCCTGATGTGCAGCTGCGTCAGGTGCTGGGCCAGGGGCTGTAAATCTGGCAGTGGTGCCGTTTTGCTGACATCCAGGCGCAGCTCTTTCAACCTGGCACCGTGGAAAAGGTTGGCCAGAGATATTGCCCCAGGCCCAGGCTGCTGTGGCTGCAGGATGACGGACTGCAGGTCTAGCTGCTGCAGCTGCAGAGACAGCTGAGGGTGCGAGAGCAGGGAGGCCAGGCCACTGCAGGTGACGGAATAGCCGTGGAGGAATAGCGCAGTCAGACTTGGGAAGCTGTCTAGCAGATGCTGGGCCAGGCCAGGCGCGCAGTCAAGGGGTTTCATTGCGAAGGAGCCACTGCCACTGCCACTGCCACTGCTCAGCTTGCAAGCTTCCACCGCTGCACACCTGCCCAGTCTTGCCAGGACGTGGGTCAGCATCACCGCGTGCTGCTCGCTGTCCTGTGTCTCTGGCTGCTGAAAGGTCATCACCAGCTTGCTTGTCCTTAACGCAAGGCTGCGACAACGCGTACAGCAAGCCAGCCTCAAACACTGCGAAGCCTCTGAGTTACAAGGCTTTAGAGGTCCCAACCTGTGCGGTTCGCTTACCGATTTCCGCGACCAGCGTCGCAGATCAGGCTAGACAAGCAAGCCAAAAAGCAAAAAGCCAAAAAGCAAGCCCATTTTTCGGACGGACCTAACTAACTCTATACACCGCTTCACGATGTAAGATTGGCACGCCTTGACGCAGCGCCGCGCACGTTAGCATCGGCTCGGAGGAACAGGCCTATGGTGATCGGCTGGTCCGCGACCCCGTCCAATGTTCGGGGGCCCCGACCAGCACGCAACGCCAGGAGCGCTCCATCGCTCTTATTTGCGCCCTAAAGTATGTGTGCTGTTGCGGCGATGTCCTCGGCGATGTCCAGGTGCCTACTGGGTGTCTACAGTGTGTGCTACATGCTGCTTGCTAGAGGCTTGTCTCATGGCCGGGTTGAGGGGGTACGCCGTGAGGCTTTGAGCCTTAAACTTCTTCAGCAGCTAGCTGTACCACACACTCACACCCTGGCGCTGACTTGACCTCATCATGCACCAGTTCGGTCAATGGCGAGTGGTAGTGTGGGACACACTGCCAAAAGCATCAACTATATGCCAAACGTGCCAAACGCCTTGCAATGCACACCGGGGGAACCGCATTGGATACATGCACAAATGTTTACTGTGGAGGAAGCGGGATAACATGTCTGCTGATAACTATAAATGAAATCCTATATAAAACCCCAAAAACGCGTTAGACATGGCCATGCCAGTGAGTTTTTGCCCAAAACGATGGCCTTTCCGCCAGCCTGAACTGTGAATGATGGTTGTAAAGACTGTTGTCCTGCCGTCGGAGTCGTCGATGGACCTTTCGGTTGAGGACAGCCGCACTTGAAGCCTTTTAAGCTATGCCCCATCGCTCGAAGCCATGCCAGGGACCTGTTGCCCGAAATGTTGGCCTCTCCGCCAGCCCGCTATAGATAGAATGAAAGCACTGACCCTTCGCCTGCCTTCGGCGCCGACGACGGACATTTTGGACAATTATAGCCGCACTTAGATGGTCTTCAGCCATGACTGTACATATTGCCCCAGCCCAGCCCAGCCCAGCCCAGCCCAGCCCAGCCCAGCCCAGCCCAGCCCAGCCCAGCCCAGCCCAGCCCAGCCCAGCCCAGCCCAGCCCAGCCCAGCCCAGCCCAGCCCAGCCCAGCCCAGCCCAGCCCAGCCCAGCCCAGCCCAGCCCAGCCCAGCCCAGCCCAGCCCAGCCCAGCCCAGCCCAGCCCAGCCCAGCCCAGCCCAGCCCAGCCCAGCCCAGCCCAGCCCAGCCCAGCCCAGCCCAGCCCAGCCCAGCCCAGCCCAGCCCAGCCCAGCCCAGCCCAGCCCAGCCCAGCCCAGCCCAGCCCAGCCCAGCCCAGCCCAGCCCAGCCCAGCCCAGCCCAGCCCAGCCCAGCCCAGCCCAGCCCAGCCCAGCCCAGCCCAGCCCAGCCCAGCCCAGCCCAGCCCAGCCCAGCCCAGCCCAGCCCAGCCCAGCCCAGCCCAGCCCAGCCCAGCCCAGCCCAGCCCAGCCCAGCCCAGCCCAGCCCAGCCCAGCCCAGCCCAGCCCAGCCCAGCCCAGCCCAGCCCAGCCCAGCCCAGCCCAGCCCAGCCCAGCCCAGCCCAGCCCAGCCCAGCCCAGCCCAGCCCAGCCCAGCCCAGCCCAGCCCAGCCCAGCCCAGCCCAGCCCAGCCCAGCCCAGCCCAGCCCAGCCCAGCCCAGCCCAGCCCAGCCCAGCCCAGCCCAGCCCAGCCCAGCCCAGCCCAGCCCAGCCCAGCCCAGCCCAGCCCAGCCCAGCCCAGCCCAGCCCAGCCCAGCCCAGCCCAGCCCAGCCCAGCCCAGCCCAGCCCAGCCCAGCCCAGCCCAGCCCAGCCCAGCCCAGCCCAGCCCAGCCCAGCCCAGCCCAGCCCAGCCCAGCCCAGCCCAGCCCAGCCCAGCCCAGCCCAGCCCAGCCCAGCCCAGCCCAGCCCAGCCCAGCCCAGCCCAGCCCAGCCCAGCCCAGCCCAGCCCAGCCCAGCCCAGCCCAGCCCAGCCCAGCCCAGCCCAGCCCAGCCCAGCCCAGCCCAGCCCAGCCCAGCCCAGCCCAGCCCAGCCCAGCCCAGCCCAGCCCAGCCCAGCCCAGCCCAGCCCAGCCCAGCCCAGCCCAGCCCAGCCCAGCCCAGCCCAGCCCAGCCCAGCCCAGCCCAGCCCAGCCCAGCCCAGCCCAGCCCAGCCCAGCCCAGCCCAGCCCAGCCCAGCCCAGCCCAGCCCAGCCCAGCCCAGCCCAGCCCAGCCCAGCCCAGCCCAGCCCAGCCCAGCCCAGCCCAGCCCAGCCCAGCCCAGCCCAGCCCAGCCCAGCCCAGCCCAGCCCAGCCCAGCCCAGCCCAGCCCAGCCCAGCCCAGCCCAGCCCAGCCCAGCCCAGCCCAGCCCAGCCCAGCCCAGCCCAGCCCAGCCCAGCCCAGCCCAGCCCAGCCCAGCCCAGCCCAGCCCAGCCCAGCCCAGCCCAGCCCAGCCCAGCCCAGCCCAGCCCAGCCCAGCCCAGCCCAGCCCAGCCCAGCCCAGCCCAGCCCAGCCCAGCCCAGCCCAGCCCAGCCCAGCCCAGCCCAGCCCAGCCCAGCCCAGCCCAGCCCAGCCCAGCCCAGCCCAGCCCAGCCCAGCCCAGCCCAGCCCAGCCCAGCCCAGCCCAGCCCAGCCCAGCCCAGCCCAGCCCAGCCCAGCCCAGCCCAGCCCAGCCCAGCCCAGCCCAGCCCAGCCCAGCCCAGCCTACCCTGAGCCTAGCCCTTGCAAGTGCCAGAGCCCTTGCCCATACCATGCATGCAGTGATAGCCACACGACACAAATGACATTTTCATGTACTAATGTAACACAAGTGTCAGCTTCATGTCTGCCAGCAATGTCTGCCGCACATGTTATTAGATAGGAGGGTTCGGAGGTGGGGTTGTGTTGGTTGCGGGGCATTATTAACAGTCACAGATTTGCGGGAGCTAGGGAGCCGAGCTACCCAGTACAACCGACTGAACGGAACTGGCTAGCGAGAGATACGGGCCCCGGCCTCAGACTTTATACGTATGTATGTAGCTCCCTATAGCGACCTTATTGCGTGGACACAACTTTAGGCCAAACACCCTGCTGGCCTGCGCTTCAACGCCGCTCACTATTTCAGCACGCTGAACCTGACGGTGCAATTGCGGTAGCAAATGGTGGCCTGGATGTGGAGAACAGCATGGTACCCAATTTTCCCCTTGCTTGTCTAACCTGACTTTAGAGGTCCCAACCTGTGCCGTTCGGGTAGCGATTTCCGCGACCAGCGTCGCAGGCAAATCCAGGGAACTGATGGGTGTGATAAAAGTTAGTGACGCCTCACACATACGAGCCGTGTTGCCGCTGGTGCCGCCGCTGCCCCTCCCACAGCAGATCCTTGTCGCGCACGCTTAACTACTCTTGGACTTCGAGGCCTGGACTTGCGGGGCGGCCCAGCCCGGCCCGGCCCGGCTGCACAGTCGGGCGGCCCCAACATGGGGTTGGTAATATGCATGCGTTTACTCTCTCAATACTGCACCGTTTTCGATAGCGTTTATCACATTGGCATTGGCGGTTTAGTCCGCGTTATCTGACCATCAGCGCTAGCCATTGGAGTCTTTGCTCGCGTACTGCCACATGTGCCCGCGAACAAATCACATCGGCGAGACGGGTCTCCTTGACACGGTGAGCCACGTCGCTGTGAACCCATCTACCTAGCGTAGTGAGCTGGTTGTGCAAAAATGGAATGTCCGGCTAACACCCAACGCGATGCCTGCTGGGCGTGCAGGGCACCTAGACGGGGTGAATGAAACATATAATCGTACTCGCTTCTGCCGAATACATCATTTGGGTCGGCGCACACTAAGGTATCACCGGCTTACATCCCCCCTCCTCCACTGTGTCCTCCACTGTGTTGCACCCGCTGCATCACAAGAAAATGGCTACGAAATCTTTGTTCTTTACCCATTGGCGCATCTATTGAAACAAACCGCACAACAAACAGGCCAGGCCTCGTTCCGTTTGACAGCTTTAAAGTTACATCATGTTCACCAGGCAGGTTTAAGGCCACGGCATGCAATGACCCACCATGCCCGCCCCCCCCCCCACCCATCATTGCAGGAGGCCACCTCATTGAGCCTGTCCACCCCCTCCCAGCCCTTCCCCTCGCCCCCTCCCCAAGCCCACCCCCTCCTAGCCCACCCCTCCCAGCCCACCCCTCCCAGAGCACCACTGTGGGGTGGCAGTTGAGCTATGAAACTTTGCACGCAGGTGGATGGCATGTAGGGGAGTGTAACTCACCGAAACACTGGTGAGCTGGGTGAGACACCGAAACACTGGTGAGACACCGAAACACTGGTGAGCTGGGTGGCTGCCAGCAGTGCGTCGGGTTAATATTAACGGTCGTGCCCTACTGCCCATATCCTGTGGTCTCATCGTCTAAAGTAATAGGCTCCGGCCTGCCAGTGCTGAACCTACGTCGCAATGTGGGCCAAGAGTCGTACAGCCCAGCGGAGCGTAGCCGCCCGTGGCCCTGTGCACCCTTGCGCCAAGGGACGATACAGGCGGGTAGGCTCCAGCCGCCCTCCCCGTTTGGGTCGCACCGCGCCGAGCGATACTGATGGAGCAACGAGCAAAACAGCAGGCGAGGATGAGGGTAAGCCGTAGCTCCGCCTCCGCTCTCTTGCTTCCGCGTGGCAGCCTCTACATACGGCTTGCAAACTCCATGTAGATGAGGCTGCTCACCAAGCAGTCCAAACACCGGCTACTGCTTCCAGCCCTACAGGTCAGGTATGATACGACATCAGCGTCAAGTCAAGAGCAGCTTGCACGCGCTGGCAGAAGATGCCAGCCACTGCAGCCATGTTCAGAAGCCAGCGAAGGACATTGAGACCTGCGCGACTTGCATAAGAGCATCACAGCACCATTCTGCAGTCAAATTGTCCCTTCCCTGGCCCATATCTCTTAGACTGCGACGTGCCTTGCATTTCACGCTCCCTGCACAAGCGACAACCAAGCAGCTGGCTTCCCGCCCCTGGCCAAGTGCAGGTCGGTGCTGTCTTTCATGCAGCTGACGTCCCGGCCAAGGCAGCAGCCTTGACTGCCCCGCTGAAGCCCAAGACAGCCGTACCCCAGCAGAGTGCAGCCAGGGCACCGCCAGCTCCCCTTCAGCCACCAGCCGCAGCGCAGGCAGCTGAGGGACGGCCTGCAGTGAAAAAGGTTGCGCTGCACCAGGCCTATGCCAGCTGCTTGCCGGCTGGGATCAGAGTCAGGCAGCAGGAGGGCGAGGGGCAGGGCAGGAGGGAGGGGGTACCTGGGAGCCTAAGGGTGCCAGGTACAAGCAACCAGCACACCGCCTTGGACGTGACCCTGGCGTATGAGCGCAGGTGGGTGCCCCTGACTCAGGTCCCTGCTGTGGGCTTAGCTACCCCTGACTTGCAATAAGCTGCCCCTGCTATGAGGCTAGCTGCCCCTGATGATATGGGGTTAGCTGCCAGCTTGCCCAGGACACCCAGGAGGTCGTGGTCAAGGGGCAGTCTTAGGACAGCCAGGTCAGGGTTTGGCTCAATGCCTGGGTCACAGCCTAATTGAAGCAGGGTGCCCAGGTCCACACCTGCAAGTGTAAGAAGCTAGGTACAGAGCAGCTAGAAGAAAGGGGTGTTTGGCTGGTGAGGGCTTTCACTGCCCCTGCCCCTGCCGTTGCCCCAGCCATAGGTCCAGCCATAGGTCTCGTTGAGTACCATTGCTTCTTCCGTGATGTCCACCTCGCAGTAAGCCCGGCGTGGTGCGTGCCCTGCTGGCAGCTGGAGTGTCGGTGGCCCTCACTGACCACAGCGGCAGCACACCCAGTGCCTCAGGCTATGCCACGGAGGGCCAACAGCCGCCTGACACTGGAGCAGGGGCGCGACATGCACCTGGTAGGCCCTTCCTGCTGCAGCCCTCCCTGCTGTGCTCACCATGCTGCTGTGCTGCTAGGGCCGCCTGACCTGCCCTTGCCGCTGCTGCTGCCATCGCTGCGTCAGTGGCTGTCGCCTCCATTCTTGCGACCACTGCTGGTCCTGGCCTTGCCCTTTCTTTGACAGGGTCACCTCATCTGGTGCCATCAGCAGCAGCTGCAGCGCCCACAGCGGCAGCCAAGGCAGCAGGGGAGAGGGGCCTGGAGCCTACCCCCTCCTGGGCTGCTCCCTTGGAAGCTGCGGGGTTCAAGATGGTCACCACCAGCTCTGGTGAAGTGTTCTTTGAGCGAAGTAAAGGAAAACCAGCGACTACCCCACCACCAGCAACAGCCCCAATGCCAGCGGTAGGAGGCCAGTCGACAGCAAGAGCAGGGGCACAGCCAACAGCAGGAGCAGTAGAGAGCTCTACATCAGCCTTGTCAGCTGGTAGTGTAGCAGCAGCAGCAGCAGCAGGGGGTGACCAGGCCAATAGGAAGGCTAGCAGCCCGGCCCTGCCTCCCTCCTTAGCTTCCAGCCTGCCCCCAAACCCCTTGGCAACACCAACACCCCAGTCATCAACTTCAGGCACTAGGCAATCACCTATACCGCAACCTGTACCACAGCCTGTACTGCAGCCAGTACTGCAGCCTGTACTGCCTCCCATAAACCCGGATCAGCCTCCCCGGCTGAAGCAGGCTCTGCGCCTGGCAGGTGGGCCAGATCAGATCCTGGACCTAGCGCCTGCTTTATGGCCTTTCTGGGCGCTGGCCGGCTGCCGGCTGGCTGCACCTTCTGTCATGGCGGCGGCAGCAGCAGCGGCAGCAGCCACCCTCCCCACCCCCAGCAGCTCGGAGCGGGAACCAGCTGCTGCCACAGGCAAAGACAGTGACTCAGGGCTTCCTGGCTCAAGCCAAGCCAAGGCCTCGCCACTCGGTGGGAGGCAGCAGAAGCAGCAGCAGGAGGACAAGGGGAAGGAGCAGGGGCCTGCCCTGGCCCCTAGCCCTGCAGAGGCAGCCAGTGTACTACAGGCCCTGGCCCTGGCCTGCAGAGCCCAGCGCTGGGGCCCGGCACAACGCCTGGAGCTGTGCCGTCATCCTGTCGTCCTAGGCCTGGTGAGGCACCTGCCCTCCTGCCTGCCCTCCTGCCTGCCCTCCTGCCTGCCCTCCTGCCTGCCCTCCTGCCTGCCCTCCTGCCTGCCCTCCTGCCTGCCCTCCTGCCTGCCCTCCTGCCTGCCCTCCTGCCTGCCCTCCTGCCTGCCCTCCTGCCTGCCCTCCTGCCTGCCCTCCTGCCTGCCCTCCTGCCTGCCCTCCTGCCTGCCCTCCTGCCTGCCCTCCTGCCTGCCCTCCTGCCTGCCCTCCTGCCTGCCCTCCTGCCTGCCCTCCTGCCTGCCCTCCTGCCTGCCCTCCTGCCTGCCCTCCTGCCTGCCCTCCTGCCTGCCCTCCTGCCTGCCCTCCTGCCTGCCCTCCTGCCTGCCCTCCTGCCTGCCCTCCTGCCTGCCCTCCTGCCTGCCCTCCTGCCTGCCCTCCTGCCTGCCCTCCTGCCTGCCCTCCTGCCTGCCCGCCTGCCTGCCCGCCTGCCTGCCTGCCTGCCTGCCTGCCTGCCTGTCTGCCTGCCTGCCTGCCTGCCTGCCTGCCTGCCTGCCTGCCTGCCTGCCTGCCTGCCTGCCCATTGATTGCCCATTGCCTGCCCATTGCCTGCCCATTGCCAGCTCCACACTCCCCTCCCGCTGCAGGTGGAGGCACTAAGGCTAGGACCACCACGGGTCAGCCCCCTGCAGGCTGAGCAGCAGCAGCCAGGCTGGCTGGCAGCCCTGCGCTCCTCTGCCAGCGCTGCCGCAAGGGACTATTGGCTGCTGCCTGACCCGGCCAAGAGCTTTCATCCTCCCAATCCCTCTGCTGACCTGACCCTGAATACCTCTAGCCACATCCGTAACAGCAGCACCACCGCCAGCAGCAGCAGCACGAAGACCAGCAGCAGCAGCACCACCGCCAGCAGCAGCAGCATGAAGACCAGCAGCAGCAGCAGCAGCAGCAGCAGCAACAGCCCCAGCAGCAGCAACCCAGCCAGCGCAGCCAGTGGCAGGGTGGCCCATGGTGCTGCTGTCCAGGCTGCTGGTCACCACCCTTCCCCCTCGCCCTCTGCACCCAGCCTCACCTCCACTGCCCCTCCCTCACATCCCTCGTCCACCCTCCCTGGGCCCACCTCCTTTGCCTCAGCCTCCCTCACCAGCTTTGGGTCAGACTATGACCGCATCCTGGCCAAGTACAAGCCAGCAGGGCCGCCTCCGGGTGCCGGCAGCTCACGGGAGTACTTGGGCACGGTGAGGGGGTAACAGGGGCAGGGCAGCAACGCCTGGGCCATGTCATAGGTCAGGACCGGGCCCGTGTGCAGGGACAGGGGCCAGGGGCGGGGACGTGGGCAGGGGCAGGGGGCAGGGGCGGGGTCATGGGCAGGGGCAGAGGAACAGGAACAAGCTGAGGTCGCACAGAGCTGGGCATGCGTAGGTGCCAATGCTCCTATTGTCCATGCTGCTGCTGCTGAGCTGGCTGCTGCCATAGGCTTCTGCTGGCTGCTGGCAACTTGAGGCAAAAATGTCTCAACTATTGTTACTCCCTCACCCTTGGTCACCCTTTCAAGCCAAGGATTCAATAGCTCAACATACAGCAGGTGGCCGCGCACTTGTCAAAACACTAACTAGCACATCCAGTGAAGCCTGCCGGTGTAAGGCTCAAAGCAGCTGGCTGTAGTCAGGAGTTGTTAGGCTCCCTCCACGTAGTTAGAACTGACTCCCTCCTCTCCCTCCTCTCCACTCCAGTAATATCCTCACACTCTAAAGCGGCTCCTCCCTAGGCCATAGTTCCCCTTGTCATGGTTGAAGCAACCTGCTGAGGTGCCTTGTCAGCACACCACCCAGCACCCACCACCAGTGCTGCCTGCTAGTGCTTGGCTGCCGCTGTGTGCCCTGCTCCACACTGTGCTGCATGAGGTCCATGCCATCCTGCACACTACCCCACACACTGTGCAGGGCAGGGGCAGAGGCAGGCAGGAGGTGCGGCGCGACGCTTGCGTGTCAGCAATCTGGGCACTGGCTGTACTGGTGAGTGGGCTGGGCGGCTGCTGCACCATGTAGCACCCTGCCTCCCCAGTTGCGGGTGTTTGCAGTGCACTTGTCACAAAAGGGTGGGAGATGTTCTGGCTGCCAATGGGGGCACTTGGATCAGAGCACTATAGCGCTATAGCCGCCAGCCTGGTGCTCACTCACTCAATCTCTCACTCATCCAGCTTACAACCCAATCAATGCCGATGCCTATGGCCCCAACCATTCCCTAGCCCCATGCCTGCTGCCGACGTTGCTGGCCTCCCCCTCCAGGAGTTGACTCAGCAGTGGGCAGCAAGGGAGATGCAGGTGTCAACACAGCAAAGCACATACCCTGCCTGCCGCTTGTCCCTTTCCTTACCTATGCTCTGGGGCTAGGCTTCCTGGTCCTCGTATCCTCAACCAGCCCGGAGCTGCCCTGTGGGTGGGCCTGTTTCGGCCCCTCTGACCCCTGCCCCCCCTGCTGACCCCTGCTCCCCCCTGCTGCCCCCTGCTGCTCCAGGGCTGCTCCTCAGAGTTCCATGTGGAGCTAGATGCCCTGCTGGCCCTGGGCTGCACGTCAAGGCCTGGGCTGCCTGGCAGCTCCCCCCTGGGCTGCCTGGAGCCAAGCCAGGCTAGCAGCCTGATGTGGGCGCTGGCCACGGCCCGGCACCGCAGCCCCCGCCTGGCCCAGGTGGAGCAGGCGGTGGTGCAGGTGCGCGGGGCAGGAGGTTGGAGAGAGGGAGGGGAGGGAAGGAGGTGCAGGGGGTAGGATGGGGAGGGAGGGGGGTGGAGGTAGGAGGTAGGGAAGGGAGGGCGGTGCAGAAAGTAGGTAGGGGAAGGAGGGCAGTGCAGGGGGGAGATAGGGGAGGGAGGGGGGGTAGAGGGAGGAGGGAGGGGAGGGAGGTGCAGGGGGTAGGGGGGGGAAGAGAGGGTTGTAGAGGTAGGAGGGAGGGGAGGGGAGGGGGATGGAGGGGTAAGGGGGGGCTGCAGGAGGAGTGTACCCAGCAGGGCCCTGCAGCCTGTGTTGTGACCGCTGCCTGCAGAGCTGTAGGGCAGGGACCGCCTCCCCCAAGGACCTCACCTGCCTGCTGTGGGCATTTGCGATGCTGGACCACGCCCCCTTAGGCTTGCTGGACCTGCTGGCATCAGCCTGGGCGCCTGGACCTGGTCAGCCATGTAAGCTCAGGGGGGGCCACTGCGACTGCGCCCATGGCTCTTGCCCAGTGCTGCTCAGCCCTGCTGCACCGCCCCACTGCCTCAGTCTCCTCTATCCGACCCCTCCTACCCCTGCTGCCCTACTTCACTGCCCCATCCCTACTACCCCTAAGCTGGGGACGTGCTATGGGCACCTGCTGCCCCTGATACCTGGTGCCCTACCCCACTGCCCCTTCCCTGCAGCACCTTGTCCACACTGCTCCTCAGCCCAGCTGTGCTCAGGCTCCAGCAGTGCACCAGCTGACTGGCACAGCCCCTTGCAGCTGTGCCCTGCACTCCCACCCTGCACCCTGCTGCGCTTGCACTGCATGCTGGGTCACAGCTCAGGTGTGTGATGTGTGACCTGCAGATGGTGATCTGCACAGCTTCAGCATCACAGAGCTCACCAGCACGGCCTGGGCCTTGGCTGTGATGAAGCAGCTAGGGGGTGGGACTCCCAAGCAGCCCCCGCCCTCCCAACATACACCACCGCCACCAGCCCAGCCACGCGAGCATGACTGGCAGCAGCACCTCAAGACTGAGGCACAGCAGCAGCAGCAGCAGCAGCAGCAGCAGGCCCCTGAGCCCCTGCAGCAGCAGCAACTGGGACAGGAGCGGGAGCCAGAGCAGCTGGAGGCCGCAGCACAGGAAGGGCACACACAGCTCCATGGTCCAGAGGCAGCGGGGCCACTGGCACCAGGGCCCGGGGCCAGGGTGTGGGCAGCACTCTGCTCCAGGGCTGCAGAAGTCAGTTCAGCCGGGGACGTGGCCCTCACCCAGGTCTGGCAGGTAAGCGCTTGCAGGTTTCAGCGCACGGCCCCATGGCTGCTCTCATGTATGCCCCAGAGGAAGCCCACCTGCTTTGTTCTAGTTCAGCCTGCTGTGTGAGCTGCAGGTAAGTAGTGGTAGCAGCTCAGTCAGCGGTAGACGACAGCAGTAGTCAGGTAGTGCGAGACATCAAGCTAGTGAGCCTCCCTCCTGCACGCAGTGTGCGCTGTCCCTGTGGCTGGACCACGGCCTTGACACGCAAAGCGACCGGACGTTTGGCCGCCCCGCCAGTGAGCGCACCGCCGCAGCCATTGCTGCTGCATGCCAGCACCTCGGCACGCTGGACGCGGCCGCGGAGGACGAGGTTCGGCAGATGCTGACAGAAGCGGCGGGCGCGTACCGGCGCGGCAGCGCGGCGTTGAAGGTCGCGTCGTCTGCTGGCGCTCACAGCGGTTACCAGCGTCAGGTGGCCAACACCTTCATGAGGCTGGGCCTGATGCACATGATAGAGGACTGCTCCTCAGGTGAAACACGCACAGCAGCACCTGCCAACTGCCAGCACCTGGCAACCACCAGCTGATCAGCACATCAGCACCTGCCCAACCAGCCACTACCCTGCCAGCAGCTACTCAGCCAGCCGCCTAACAAGCTGTCCAGCAAGCTGGCAGACACACTGTCAGCATCATGCAGCGCTGTGCACCACCCATGGCCCACAGCTGCTAGGTTTGTGGCGGGCGGCACCAGCTTACCTAGCTGTTGCCAGCTGTAGGTGGCATTACAGGCGCGCTAACCAATGACACCAGCAGCCAACCTAGCAGTACCAAGCAGCAGAGGTACCTAGCAGCACCAGCAACCTAACGTGGCGCCAGCTTGCCTAGCTGTAGCTGCTTAGCTGTATTGTAGCTGCCTTTTGGCTTGCCTTGTGGCTGGTTAGTTGTAGGTGGCATTGCAGGGTGTGTTGACCAATGACGTGTCGGCCCCGTGATGCTGCAGGCTATGCGGTGGACATTGGCTTGCCCCAGCTGCGGGTGGCGGTTGAGGTGGACGGCCCCTCACACTTCTGCCTCACTCATACTCCCCGGAATGCTGCCAGCCGGCTCACTCTGACCGGCCCCACCGCCATGAAGCGCCGACACCTGCAAAAGCTGGGATGGGCAACAGTCAGCATCAGGTGGAAGGTGAGAGGCTGAGTGGAGCCGGGTAAGGCAGGCAGGCAGGCAGGCTGGCAGGCTGCTTGGCTGGTGGGCAGAAAGAAGCCTTCTGGTAGGTTCTGACACGGTCTATGACGCAAGTGATGTTTGGCAAGCAGGGTGTGAGTGCGAGTGCAGGTACAGGTGTCAGCAGTGACTCACTAGGCAGGCCAGCAGGTGGGCAGGCAGATAGGCCAACCAAAGCTTTACTGGGCAAGCAGGCAGACAACTGCTGGCCAAGGTAGATATGGTAGTACCTCAGTTGGTTGGAAAACATCAGATGTGTGCACAAGGCTTGCACGTGCCAGCAACATGCAGCCTACAAGAAGCTGTGGGTGAGGTGCCTGAGCCCTAGTTGTGTGGGTGCAGTGGGACTGCCTCATAATGTTACATGTCACACCCCAGCTTTTAATTATCAAACTCTCTGCTAACCCCTGTCACTGGCTTGCTGGTCGCCTCTGCTGTGTGTGTGCCCGCAGGAGTGGGACCAGCTGACCTCCCCTGCGGCCCAGGAGCAGCTGGTGCAGCGCAGGCTGCGGGCTGCCCTGGAGGGACAGGTGCTGGCCAGCACCAGCGCGCTGGGGCAGACAGGGTGGGCTGCTGGCTAGCGGTGATGGTGAGCCAGGTGCTGAACCTGACTGTGGCAGTGTAGGCATGTTCTTTTGGATGGGACAGGCATATCCTTGCAAGGGAAGTAAGCGCCTCAGACACGGTCCAGGAATCGGTCTATGCCGCGACCCAGACTGAAGAGAACAGGGTGATCAGTTCAGCCTGCATACTGGGCTCTGTTTGCTAGGGCTAGTTAGAGCTGAGCCAGAGATGGTTCGACGGCTGTGTGTGATGTTGGGCAATTCAACGACGGTCGCGCTGGCTTCGCGATTTGCAAGAGGATACTTACACATGTAAAACCATCATCGTTACAGTCCCTGCTGCTGCATCGCCCTTGCCCGCTGTGCCATCGCGAAAGCCCGCCGCACCAGCTCTTGCTGCATCGACAAAACTTGCAGTGCCGATGAGCTCTCCGCCCAGCTCTCATCTCGCACGACAACCAAGCTCTCTGGGGCAGGCTTACCGCGCAGCCTACCCTGCGACAGGTATTCCTGTGCCGCCACCACCCGCGCGCCCTCCATCTGCTCAGCCGCCCCGGGGTTCGCCTGCAGCGATGCCAGGAAGGTGTCCGCCTCGAGCGACATTTGCGGGGCAAGCCGCTGCCCGTCGCTGTCGATGAACGGCTCGGCCGCCTCCCCGCCTAAAATCCTACCGCCGCCGCCAATGCTTTCTGACTGCTCCCGTTCTTGCTCAATGCAGCGACGCAAAGCTCCCTGCACCACAAAACGCTCGCGGTTGAAAATCGCGGCACAAACCAACGACCGCAGCAGACGCAGCTGCACCATACCACCACGGCACCATCGGGCTGCCTGACCAATCTGCACGTCCTCATACTGCCCCCGAGGGAGCACACAGTCACTTTGTACTACTGCCCACTCCATGTGTGAACTCCACCCTGAACTGCCTAGCCTCATGCTGTCAGCATCCAAACTGCCGTGTGGGACCCAAGTGTGATCCGCTTGCTGTCCAGTGTGACCCTAGGTGCACTCCCCTGCTGGGGCTGACACTGAGCATGGACTCACGCTGACAAAAGCGTCCAGTCCAGCCGCCTCACTGGCCTCCCCCAGCCCAGCCCAGGCCCAGCCCACCATCTGAGCCGCGCCTGGGAAGGTAGCTCCCAGTTGCGCCAGTGCCATGTAGCAGGTGCTCAGCCAACTGCAGCCAGGCAGCCAGGCAGAGCACACCGCCCAGCATGCACAAGGGTCTGTTTTCAATGGGAGGGGACACCCATGCAGAGATCAGAGGACTGCATAGCCGCGTGCTTGAATAGCTGGAGGGCATGCGTGTGTGTTTTGCTGGCATCTAGGTAGCAGCATGCAACGTGGTGACTAAAGGCAGGGGAGCCAGGCAGCATGCAGGGCAACACAGCCTGGCAGGAGGGTGAAACGGTGACAGGGGAGTGAAGCCAGCAAACGGTGGTTGGTGTGACTGGCCAGGCTGTACAGTCTTGTAGCTTGAATGTAAGCAGCTGCCCCTTGTAAGCAGCTGCCCCTTGTGAGCAGCTGCCCCTACACTACCTTGTCTGGGCTAAGGTGTTATGGCTCCCTCAGCGGACCCTCACGTTTGAACCCATTTCCGGACCCATTACTGGACACAGGGGGCTAGAGTCAGTGGTATGGTGTGTCGACTTTCGCAGCAGCTGCCCCAGGCTCAAGGTCCCTGCCCCTCACCGCCCTGCACCCTTGCCCTGCTGCCCCGCCCTGCAGCTGCCCCACCCACTTGCTGAACAGCTGCTTGTTGGCAGCAGGAGCTGCACTGCTAGCTGAGAGTTCCACCCGGTCCTCACTGCCTGCTGCGCCTGCATGGTCCATGGCCACCATCAACAACACATGGGGGGCTGTGCCTGGCCCCACATTATCAATGGTAACAGCATTGTTGCTGTGCTACCTCCACAGCCCTTCCCACCGTTCATGCCTCAGCTACCACATCCCTTTCAAGCCTGAGCCTTGGCAAAGCCTTGGCAAAGCCTTAAGCAATTAGCAGCACCATGGCAGCAGCAGTAGTGGCAGTGGTGGTGGCAGTGGAGGACTCCAAGCAGATGCTCTGAGCCAAGCAGGCAGATGCAGCAGTAGAGCCTGACACCTACCAGGGTCAGGGCTGGAGCCTGAGGGGTTGTATTCATCAGCCGCCGCCACCACCACCAGCAGGCCTCCTGACTGAACGAAGTCCCTGTCCTCCAGCTGCTCAAACAGCTCCGAGGCTGACCAGCCCTGGCCATACGCCTGCAAGTAGCATGTATAAGTATGTTTCTATGTATTAAACCCTAACCCTATGCAATTATGTATCCTTCGCTGTGTACCAATGTACAAGAAAATATGGATGTGAAAGGTCACACCTTGGAACCTTTGCTAAACTTGGCCTGCTGCCCAGGGTCTTCTGCTGCTGCTGTGGGCTCACCAGGGCAGCCGCCTCCACGAACTTGTGCAGGGAGTAGCCTGAGCCCCTGAGGGCGCCCATGAATGCCAGCAGCAGGCGCAGCGCATGGGAGCGGGCGGGCGACACCGGCTCGTAGTCCATGGACTGGGTGGCCAGCTGGCAGGCTAGGGGCCCTGGGGCAGGGGTGTCAGGTGGGCATGCACGCAAGCTGGCCCATGCGGGTGCATGGTGGTGACGCCTCCAGCATGGGCTTGTGGACGTGGGTGGGTGGGTGGGAGCATGGGTTGTGAAAGTGGGTGGGACGCCCATGTCTGGTCAGCGGCAAAACTTGGGGCTGCCATGCAGGCTGGAGGACAAGCTTGAGGAAACAATACCAAGCCAAGGGTCACAAAGGAGCACATCAGCTGTGCGCAACAATAACTTTTTCGCATCAGCAGGAAGAGGGAGTATGGGGAGTTATGATAATGTATGACATCTGCCTTCCTCCCTCCTTACCTTCAACAAAGGTTGATGTGTAGCCGGTAGGTCTAAAGTCAGCAGACAGTCGACTCACACCACCCCCTCGCTCCTCCTGCTCCTGCTGACCCCCCTGGTCCCCCTGCCCCCCTTCCAGCTCCAAGCCAGGCTCTGGCTGCTGACCCGGCACCATGCTGCTTGTCCCCTCCCCCTCACGGCCCCCCGCCTGCCCGCCTGGAGTAGTGGTGGGGGAGGTCAGGCTGGCGGGGGCTGAGGGGCCCAGGCCCAATGCGGCCAGGATCTCCAGGGTCAGGACCACGATGCGGGTGTACTGCTGCATCATGGCCTGCACTCCCCCTGGGGGTGCGCCCTGGGGCAGGCAGGGAGTGTGGGTAGCAGCGCCAGTGCAGAGCTGGGTGGAGGGCTGGGCAAGGCGCAGGGTCAACAGGTCATGGCAGCCCTTGGTAGATCAGGTCTTAAGATCAGGCCATGGAGGCGCCAAATCAGGCTAGGTCTAGCTAGATCATAAGAGATCGGATTAGGTCAGTGTGATACTGACCTGTGACACCGCTGCCTGCAGGGCTGTCAGCCGCTCCAGGCTGTAGCCGCTGCGGTACATGCCGAGCGCTTGAACCACAAAGCCTTGCATGCCCTGGAGGTACCTGCCAAGAAGGTGGCGGCAGGGATGTGACATCACACAACCCGCCAACTCCATGTCCACGACCACATGCGTGTTTCTCATCCTGCTGGGGGGCGCATGGAGGGTGAGCCAGTGCTGCTGTGAGGGCGGAGCGGCCCACCTGTCCGTCTCAGGTGAGGTGACCTGCCGCCCCCCTGCTGCCTCCCCACTGACCACCAGGGGTGGCACCCCCACCACCTGCAGGCCAGCCGCAACATCCATGTCCAAAGCGCATGCAGCACGGCCAGGGGAGGGGACAAAAGGGGCACAGCAGTGGCATGCCAGGCAGCACGTTAAAACTGTCAGCAGCCTTGCCCAGAAGCGAGGGCCTCACCCCTGGGCCTCCCCCTGGCCCTGGCCCGCTGTCTGCACAGCTACCCCACCTGTGCCTGGCCCTGGCCCTGGCCCACCCCTTCCCCAGCTGCCCCAGCTGCCCCACCTGTGCCGCCAGCATGACCAGGGCCACCCAGGACAGCAGCACCCCCTCCTCCTGCTCGTTCAGCAGCAGCTGCACCCCGCCCTCTCCACCCCCCGCCCCCCAGCCCCCAGCCTCATCGTCACCACCATCCCATGACTGCAGACTACCCAGGGGGTCCCAACCAGAGGTTTCTGGGGCCCCCCCCTGCTGCCCTACCCCACCCCCACCCCTCTCTACCCCCCCTGCCACAGCGCCACCCGTCAGCCCGCCAGCAGTGGGTCCTGACCCAGCGCTGGGGGAGGCTGTGGCTTCTCCTGCCCCAGATCCCCTCAAATGCTGGGAGCTGGGGCTCAGGCCTGCTGCTGTTTGCTGATCCCTCAGCTGGGCCTGGATCTCCGCAAAGGGGGAGGCGGCGGCTGCTTCTGAGGTGGTCGCGGGGGGGGAGGGTGGTGAGGGGGAGGAGGGGAAGGAAGTGGAGGAGGGTGAAGGGGAGGGGGAGGGGGGCTGGGGTGGTGGGGACGAAGCTTGGGAGGAGGCGGACAGTATGGCTAGCTTCAAGCCAGTCTGTGGCCAGTCAGGTAGCACAGGGAGCAGCCAGGCAGGCAGCAGCCAGCTAGGTAGGCAGGATGGGCGTGATGGCACCTGCCCTCCTGTTGGCATGTGAAGCCCCTCTTCCCTCTCCAGCGCCCTCCAAACCCTGTGGTTACTTGCGATGAATAACCTCTCCAGTGGCCCTGATGCACTGTCTTACCTGCACATCTGCGTATGTGGCCCCATTGAAGTAGCATTGCAGCACTGCCTCAACTAGGCAGCGGGCTGCTAGGATACTCTGGCCTGAGCTGGCGAACCAGGCCAGCAGAAGTGCTGACCATGGGTCAGACAGCGGCACAGCCCATGGTGCCTGGCGTAGTGTGGAATGCAGCTGCAGTGACAAGAAGCTTGTCGATGTGATACGCAAAACAGGGGCTCGAGGTAGCTTCAGCATGGGGCCAAGGGAGCGAAAACCGCACCTCTGCTGCATTGCGTTGTTCCTCTCGATGTGCAGCCTTGCGCACCGCTTGCCGATGTCGCTGATTGAGTGCAGTGAAGCGTCCAATGTGGAAGATAGAGTGGCGGTTAGAGGCAGAGGCCGCGCTGCGCCTCTGGGTTCCAAGCCTTTGAGCAGGTGACCAGATTGAAGCGCTGTTCATATCGTGCGATACGGGTAGTGCTGCTGCCTGATGTGCTTGCACGCCATTGCGCTTGCATACCCAACTGCATTGCTTTCCTGAGTCTCCCTGCCCACCCTCAAGGGCTGTGACGGCCGGGGAGGTCAGGGGAGAGCACATCCTCGGCCAGTAGGCACAGCGCAGCCAGCACCGGCGGGACACCATCACCCAGGCATGTACCTGAATTGGTGCGCTTATGTGTGCGCTGACTGTCAGCATTGGGGAAGAAGAAGGTTACTACAGCAGAACCGGCATCAAGGGACAAGTTTCTTCCAGGAGGGGGCGCAGTCTGCTCCCAACAACTACACTACATCCTGCATCTAATGCAACGCTTTGTATGCCATACAGTAAGGCGCGCCCAACTACCTGAAAACCACCCCCCTGTGATACGAAGCCCGTATCTCCGCAGCCACTCAGTCAAAAATGTATGTAAACAGTGCTTTGAACAGAGGAGAGCCATAGCTACGATATGGCAGACGCAGCAAAAACTATCTCGCTCTCAGCGGTGCTCAGTGCCTGTCCAAAGATACACATTTGAGTTCATGCGATTTCGCCACATGCGAGGCGCGCCGCACTAGCACGCTTCGCCACGCTGTTGTGAGTGGCACCTGCAACACGCAGCAGCAGTCGGAACATGTTTTGCTTTTGGCATGTGGACGCGACGACGGCAGTCGTGACGACTGGATACCACTATGAGCTTTTGGAGCTGCTGCTGGCGCTAGTGCATTACCGGCTGCTCTACTACGCTTAAACAAGGTGCTAGGTGCAGTACGTGGTGTTGTCTCACCTTGCTTTGCTGCCCTCGACTTGTTAGCTGCAGGTGCCTCACGCTTACGTGACGTGCTTGCCCCAGCTCCAGCCCCAGCTGCTGCCCCAGCTGCTGCCCCAGCCCCAGCCCTAGCTGTTGCCCCATCTGCTGCCCCAGCCCCAGCCCCAGCTGCTGCCCCAACTGCTGCCCCAGCCCCAGCCCCAGCTGCTGCCCCAGCTCCAGCTCCAGCCCCAGCCCCAGCCCCAGCCCCAGCCCCAGCCCCAGCCCCAGCCCCAGCCCCAGCCCCAGCCCCAGCCCCAGCCCCAGCCCCAGCCCCAGCCCCAGCCCCAGCCCCAGCCCCAGCCCCAGCCCCAGCCCCAGCCCCAGCCCCAGCCCCAGCCCCAGCCCCAGCCCCAGCCCCAGCCCCAGCCCCAGCCCCAGCCCCAGCCCCAGCCCCAGCCCCAGCCCCAGCCCCAGCCCCAGCCCCAGCCCCAGCCCCAGCCCCAGCCCCAGCCCCAGCCCCAGCCCCAGCCCCAGCCCCAGCCCCAGCCCCAGCCCCAGCCCCAGCCCCAGCCCCAGCCCCAGCCCCAGCCCCAGCCCCAGCCCCAGCCCCAGCCCCAGCCCCAGCCCCAGCCCCAGCCCCAGCCCCAGCCCCAGCCCCAGCCCCAGCCCCAGCCCCAGCCCCAGCCCCAGCCCCAGCCCCAGCCCCAGCCCCAGCCCCAGCCCCAGCCCCAGCCCCAGCCCCAGCCCCAGCCCCAGCCCCAGCCCCAGCCCCAGCCCCAGCCCCAGCCCCAGCCCCAGCCCCAGCCCCAGCCCCAGCCCCAGCCCCAGCCCCAGCCCCAGCCCCAGCCCCAGCCCCAGCCCCAGCCCCAGCCCCAGCCCCACCACCGGGCCTCTGCTCCCAGCCTTATGGGAGGTGCTGCGGGGTGACTGCTGCTGTCACTCGCAATACGAGCACCTTGCCATGGCGATCGCATGTGCACCCATCAAATTGCAGGTGTATTGCCTTTGCGCGAAATAGTTGGTCTGAAAGCAGGCAGCAGAGCAAAGACATGCGGTTATTCCCAGCCTCAGCCCCCCCTCAGCCCCCCCCTCAGCCCCCCCCTCAGCCCCCCCCTCCCACCCCCTACCACTCCCTTCCACCCCCTTCCACTCTCTCCCAGCCCCTTCCCACCCACGCCACCCTGCCTTCCCCTTTGCATCTTACCGAGGGTCTTGCACCGCATGTAGGTGGACACGGTGTGGAATTCACGCCCAACTGTGGATGTCTTGCCTGGCCGGTGTGGGTTGGGGAGGACGCACTGCTCAGAGACGAAGAACTGCCGACACTTGGAGAATTCGGGTTTCTTCACATGCTCGCCAAGCGGCCTGCACCATCAGGAAGCTCGCGCAGCCATGTTTGCCGGACTTTGGTGGTGTGCGCCACCGACATGTCGTGCATCGCTAACGGATAGCCAAGGGCGTGGCTTACCAGTGTAGCTAACCGCGGTCTGTATTTGGGACACATCCGGGGTCACATGTGCCTGCCCGCATCGAATGACTCCGATGGAATATGATGAAATATAATTAAGCCAAAACTCGCAAAACTCCGTAACCTCATTGCCGTGGTCTCAATCTGGTTTCAACCATGGTCTCAATCGTGATCTAATTCTACGGAGAGTAGAGGAGTGTTACTAACTACAACTGAGCGTGGTGCTGGTTTGGAGGACGTCAAACCCTCTTTACACTCGGGGTTCCCAGGTGAGTAAGTGTGGCAATCAGCTCTTGACTACAGACCCGGTCATATCACATCTTCATGCCATCATATTCAGTCATATGACCAATTCCTCAGCAAGTCATATGATCGGTCGCGCCCTACCATACAGTATGCCACATGCCATATGCTGCATGGAGGCTTCATGCAGCGGCGGGCATTGCACCTGTGATTTGTGCAAAAACGAAACTGATCTTGCTGCCTGTGCATGAATGGCCAGTAGAGCCAGTTGAGCAATAGACTGGTCACCCCCGTTGCTGTCTATTGGGTGACCAGTCTATTGCCCGTTGCAGCAAGAGGTCAGCAAGAGGTCCACTTTGATACTGACTGCTTAGTAACTGCTCTCTTCTGTTGACTGCTCACCTTGCCTTGCCATGGGACCCTATCACAGCATGTCGGGCTCAAGGTCAGATTAGACAAGCAAGGTAAAATGGATGCATTATTTTGGACGGACCTAACATTTCACGATGTACGACTTGCACGCCTTGACGCAGCGTCTACATCAAGACGTGTTGCTGTGGGCAGTTAGGTCAGTCCGAAGGGAGCCGAGATGAGCCTGTCACCACGCTAAGCACCTCCTAACACTCGGAGTCACACAGAAGCTGGACAACCGCACATATCACCGTTGTCAGACAAACGACGAACGTGTTCACCGGGGCAAGGTTCACAACACTGACTGTGCTGAGTGCGCAGGATCATGTAATGAGTGGTAGAGAAGGTCGTGCAGCACGCCGTCGGAATCAAGGGGGACGGGCTGACTCTGCAGAGGCGATGGTGCAATGCGTGTCGGGGAAAATCGCGGCTCACCCTGCCGTAACTAAGGGTGGCGGACTGACTCTCAAGTGCGACGACGGCGAGCTGTCGGTGCTACGGGATGTGTTTGTGGTGTCGTCGCCCCTGATGGAGGAACTGCTCACCACAGGCAGCAGATCAGTCAAGGTGCGTACCCGCAGCGAACGCGACCGGGGAGCGGCCCGAGCGTCAAGCCATACCCACTGCCCCTTGTCGCAACATAGCCCGGGCCGTCCTGTATGCCCACTCGTGCCCGTTGTGCTCATTCCAGGTGTCAGGCAGCACCAAGGAGGAGTGGCTCCTGGTCATCAGCCAGCTCTACCCCATTGTGCCCCGCCCAGAGCTGAGCCTGCAGCAACTGCAGCAAATGCTGCCTGTGGTGCACAAGGTACGTGCTGCCCCGCCCTCTTCAGGCTGCTCTTTTCATGACAGCTTTGCACCTTGTAGCTTACCACTGCCTCTGCTCCCCTGCAAGCCTTCCATGTACAAAGCATATCCTGCTTGCTGTTCTGCTTGCAGTACAACTTTCCAGAGCTGCTGCAGCATGTGAGCAGCAGGCTTGCCACCGAACTGCCCAACACTTGGTCCCTGGACCCCACTGCCCCTGGTTACATCATCAAGTGGCTGGTCACAGCTGAGCAGCTGCAGCTGGATGCCCTGAAGCAAGCAGCACTGGAGGGGCTCAAGAAGCAGCCTGGTCATCAGATCAAGACGCAGATGGTGACCAAGGCGCTGGATGGTGACCTACTGCGCCTGTCCCTTGAGCTAATGCTGGAGGCTTGGAGGGTGTCATTACAGTCCTCTTTCTGTACCTATTGCGCTCATAACTGCACTTGCTCTCCTCCCAATAGGAACAATTACGGCGGCGTATGCAGCGCATGTAGGCAGCGAACACATTGTGGGAGTTGTGGTAAGTATTACTCGCCATGATGTGGCAGCCATCGACATTGCATATGGGATGTCACAGTGTCATGCAAATGGCTGATGGTGAGGAAGCGAGCACCCGCAGAGTACCCGCAGGGGGCTAAGATGATCAGCAAAGGAAGCCTGCTTAGAGGTGTGAGACAAGTGTGAAACGAGCTGAGCAGCGAATGGCCAAGCTGAGGCACACGTCACGTCAATCCTTGGTGTGGGCTTAGATCGTCTGAGAAGGTGGTTGTACGGAGTGCAAGAGGGGGTTGATATGATGTCCTGTCCTGTGTTGAAGCTGGCTTAGAAATGGATGGTGGTTCCAGTGGATGAGTTGACAGCCTGGCATGGTGCTGCTGCAGGCTCATACCGCAGCCAGGAGTTGTGGTGTTGATTTGATTCCGCACCAGACAAGCCAGCACGTCTGAGCTACGTGCTATAGCCTTTGGCGCAAGACCATGGCTTGCGTGTCTTGCGAGGCAGTATCGAGGGTTGTTTAGTATCGATATTTAGTATTGTAAAGGTGATGGCTGTTGCTAGTGTGCTAGGTTGTTGCTAAGGGGCCGGCATGAATATGAGTATAGGAATGGAGTGTTGGAATGGGGTTGCTTAGGTCCTAGGCTAGGGGTTGGCCAGTCCAGCCACTTCCTCCAACCCAAACCTTACATCGGTCTGCCTTCAAGCCCCTGTGAAGGCGGTAGGTAGTGTAGGCTTCATCTGGAGTACTGGCACCACTCGCAGCACAAGAGTGACCGGAGATCTGGTCGGGCGTCGGCTCTGGTGCGATGCGGCGACGGCGGCGACGGCGGTGACATGATGCCGGACAAGCACGGCACCAAACCGCGACCAAGCACGGCACCAAACCCAGGACATGCTGCACACATGTCTGCACTTCCTCGGTGCTACGCTGGCATGAGGTTCTACACATCATAAGCCATACGACTGGTTGTCTGCTTTCCCGACAATAGGTCCGCTGCTGCCTCAGTGCCTTACCCCCCGGACTGCACCCCACCTCATGCTACCTAACTCAGCCGCTGCTATGCTCATCGGTAATAGCAGCAGCTGGATCTGCCCTGCCACAACCAGCATGCAGGTCCATGACAAGCCACTGTGCCTGGTCAATTGTGGTTGATCGACTAACCCTTGCCTGCTGTTAAAGCCCCTTATGGCGGCCAACAGAGTGTCCACTGCTGGCCCCAAGACACATAGGGCTGCCTAATCAGCAGCAGCACTTAACAGCCAGCAGCACCTTACAAGCTGCAATGTCATGATGTCACCACCCATGTCATGATGTCACCACCCATGTCATGATGTCATGCACATAACCATCCCACCTCACAAGGACAGTCTACCAACACGCCTACTTGCAAGCCCTGTCAAACCGACAACAGCCTTGAGCCTGCGAGACTGCCAGTCCCACCACTTCACTGCTGGCATCAAGCCGGTTGCTGCTCTGATGCTCTGCTTGTCACGCTGACATGCAGCTCGCGCAGCTGCTCCGCAGCTACTGACGATGGTGCCTCTGCGGTACATGAAGGCGTGTGACACCTCACACCACATCACACACCGTCTGGTGCAAGCATGGAATGCATGATGGCGGTGGGGGGCCACTGACACTCCCCCTAGAGCCAGCTGGAACATCTGCTGCCATTGGGGTACGTGTGAGCAAGTGCAAGGCATGAGGGCAGTAGGTCTGAGCCAGGTCAAGTGCAAGGCATGACGGCATGGGGGCAGGACATGCGATTAGATGCAGGCATGCAGGTGGGTGTAGGCAACAGCAACAGCAGGAGGGTGGCAGAAGGGAGTGACAGCAGCAGCAGCAGCAGCTTGGTGTGAGTGTGTGGTGGACACACCTGTGAGGAGGCACTGGGCAGTGGCTGTTTTGGGGAAGGCGATAACGTCACGGATGGAGGGCGCCCCGGCCAGCAGCATGGCCAGCCGGTCCAGACCCAGCGCCAGGCCACCATGGGGGGGTGCTCCCAACTGCATGCCATGCACCACACCATGCATGGAGCATGGCTGCTGCAGTGTCCCCAGGGCAGCGGAGGCAGCAGGCTTCTTGCACAGCCACTGGGTGCATGTACTGTAGAAGGGGGTCCAAGGCAGGGGCAGGGGCAGGGGCAGGGGCAGGGGCAGGGGCAGGGGCAGGGGCAGGGGCAGGGGCAGGGGCAGGGGCAGGGGCAGGGGCAGGGGCAGGGGCAGGGGCAGGGGCAGGGGCAGGGGCAGGGGCAGGGGCAGGGGCAGGGGCAGGGGCAGGGGCAGGGGCAGGGGCAGGGGCAGGGGCAGGGGCAGGGGCAGGGGCAGGGGCAGGGGCAGGGGCAGGGGCAGGGGCAGGGGCAGGGGCAGGGGCAGGGGCAGGGGCAGGGGCAGGGGCAGGGGCAGGGGCAGGGGCAGGGGCAGGGGCAGGGGCAGGGGCAGGGGCAGGGGCAGGGGCAGGGGCAGGGGCAGGGGCAGGGGCAGGGGCAGGGGCAGGGGCAGGGGCAGGGGCAGGGGCAGGGGCAGGGGCAGGGGCAGGGGCAGGGGCAGGGGCAGGGGCAGGGGCAGGGGCAGGGGCAGGGGCAGGGGCAGGGGCAGGGGCAGGGGCAGGGGCAGGGGCAGGGGCAGGGGCAGGGGCAGGGGCAGGGGTTGTGTTGGTGCGTTAATGTGCAGGAGGGGGTGGGGGGTAGTGGGTGTGTAGACTGGCAAGGGTGGCCGGGTACTATGAGGGAGTTGGAGAAAGTGTGATGGAAGGACGGTGGGGTGTACAGCACCTCAAAGCAGTCCAGCAGGTAGCCAAACTTGGACTGAGCCTCCTCAGGGGCCAGCCCGATCAGGTTGAACACGCGCGCCTGGATGTCCCGCCTGCACACACCAGTCACCAGTCAACCAGCAGTCCTGCCTGGCACCAGCTGCTGCTCCTGCCAGACACCAACCAACTCTATGCCTGGCACCCTCCGACTCTATATCATGTCACCAATGCACTCTCTGCCATGCCATCTACACTAGTGGCAGATGAGGTCGGGCTACACAGAGAGTTGCCTAATTCTGGCCACTTTTTTGCAGGAATCGTCATAACTACTCCATCACTGCATCAAACCAAATGCTGCTCACCACATTGAGTAAGGCTTTAAACCTGCTTTCCATCAATAGGAGACTGAAGCTTGATCTCCATAAGCTTGCAACGTTACAGCCCAAAACCTGACATACCCCCCCAGAAATGGGATTTTGAAACTAATTGTACCTATATCTGGCCACTTGAATTGCACCCAACTTCAACTGAAACCCAACTTCAACTGAGCCTGCTAGCCCTGTGGCCTGGGCTGTCGGAAGCCTTGCTTAACGTGCTAGCACGTCGGGCAGTTGCGGTGGCCATATAAGCAAGGGCCAAGGATTGAGCTCTGCAAGAAGAAAAATCAAATTCTGCTACATGAGAAGTTTTCGGCCCAATGCGGAAAGCGCTGCCGCATTGCAGCCGCGTGTTTAACCGAGCGCGCTTGTTGTGCCATCTTTGTTACCTACCAAGGTATTAGGAAGCGTTGAGGAAGGTTCCTGAAACACTCCCTGTAGACGCGGCCGGGCCTTAACTCCGGATGCGGGTAAATCCGGCGAACCCGGCAGTGTCGAGATCTCGCATCCCACCCCGCGCCAACGTGACGCGACCCGACAACCACCCTAGCAACTACCTAACGACGCGATGCGCAGAAAAAAAACGGGGGCGTTCGGTGAAGAAACAAGAGAACACGAGATATGGGGTGGCCAGAATTAGGCAACTCTCTGTGTACCAGCTGCAGGGCTTCCCTTCAGGCTGCAGGCGGCTAGGTAGCAGGGCAGGCTGCAACCCTAGCATCCAGCCTACTGTCAGCCGTCAGACTGGGCTGCTCCCTTGTGGACTGCTCCCTAGCCGGGAGTCTACCACCCTCACACGCGCTAGCCACCACTACACACGCAGAGCAACCAGAATGAATGGCCCCAGCCCCAGTCACTAGCAGTCTGCCGCTCCTGCCTGGCACCAACAGACTGTCATGCCACCAACTGACTCTATGCCTGACACCGACCGACTCCTGCCCGGCACCAACTGACTCTATGCCATGCCGTTACAGACACAGCCCTGACCTGTAGATGCGCAGGCTGCCGCCGCCCACCTCCACGCCATTGTACACCAGGTCATACGCCTACAAGACACCAGGTCACAAAGGCAGCCAGCTCAGCCTCATTGCCAGGTCAGCCTAGCAGCCGAGTCAGGCATCCACCCCTGAGCAGCCAGGAGCTCTGCCAGTCAGCTCCTCCCTCCCTCCACAGACTATGGTCCTATCCTAAACACCAGACCACCTTGGCAGGCGCAGCCATAGGTGTCTGCCTCTGTCTTTAAATGTGTGCTTGCACACGCCAGGTTGCATGCTCGCAACAGAAGCTTGCATGCTTGCCATGCGCAGACCATGGCGGTGAGCACCCCCTGCTGATGTGTGGCCCCATGCCCGTGCCCCATCTCCATGCCCCATGCCTGCATGCCCCTGTGTGGGGCTGGCTTCCGGCTGGGGCTGCACCTGAGCTTCCTGCTGGCTGCCTGGCTGACTGACTGGCTGGCTGCTTGGCGCAACCCTTTCAACCCTCTAGCATCAATACCAGGGGACAGGGGAGAGGGCAAGGCAAGGCAAGCCTGGCTGACTGGCCTTTGATTGCCAGCTAGCTTCCTTTTCTGCCTGCCTGGCTGGCTGCAAACCTCGCCTGGGCTCTCCAAGTCGAGGCGGTGTCGTCTGGCTTGGCCAGGTCATCAGCGTGTGGGGCTGTGAAGGGGTGGTGCATGGCCACCAACCTGCGTTCAGCAGCAGCCCCACCACCCAGTGGTGCTGAGCAGGCAGCGCTGGTCAGCAGGTCAGACTGCCTCCATCAGGCGCAATCACTCTGACACCACCTCTGACTCACTGGCAGGGGCAGGCACGTAGTCTGGCACCACTGTCTTCACCACAGACGTGCTCATCCGTTCCAATCAGATCACCTCCCTTTCATGCCCCTCAGCCTCTGGCACCAACAGCAGGCGGCACCAGGCAAGGCAGGGCAGGCGGCCCTTGTCTCTCAACCCTCCTGCAGCTCTCACCTGCCCTCTGCCTCATCCAGTTCAAACATGGGAAAGTCAGTGATCCACAGGAGGGAGTGACGGTCAGACCTGCAGCCAGGCAGCCAAGCTGGTTGCTTAGTGATGGCTAGCTTTAGACAGGTGTGGTCTCAGCACCGTGGGCTGGCCTGCAACCCTTTCTTGTCCATTGGCAGCTCAGGACTGTACTCGAGCTTTAAACCAAGAGGCAGGCAGATGCCAGGTGTGAAGGCACGGCTGCAGCAGGCCAAGCAAGTCCCCGCACATGCCTTTACTGCAGTCGCTTTGGCTGCTGCTGCTGTAGAGGCTGCGAAAGCTCCAGGAGCTGTTGCTGCTGCTGCTGCTGCTGCTGCTGCTGCTGGGATTATGTGTGAAACAAGGGGTGTCATAATAATGGTAACCAGGGCACAGAACCAGGCTACGTCTAGTGTGCACAGAACCAGGCTACGTCTAACGTCAACATCAACCGGCCCACCTTGACCGCTGCCATCCTCCCCCTCTGCGCCCACTCACATCACACCCGGTGGCGGCACCAGTCCCAGCACAGCCTGCGCCAGGTACTGCCGCACCCTGTCCAGCACCCGGGCCACCAGGGGCCTAGGTCCTGCAGCCAGCAGCAGCAGGTCGCCTGGCAGGGCCCCGCAGGCTGCCAACAGGCCGGCCACCTGAGGGCAGGGAGGCGGGCCACAGCAGCTGGTGAGGTAAGGCCCCGTGGGGCGTGAGGGGTGGAGGGGTGGAGGGGGCAGATAGGTTGAGGTCCAGGCATAAAGAGGGGCCGCAGCAGCTGGTAAGAAAGCTGGTAAGGAAAGACCCCGTGGGCACCAGGGGGAGGAGGGGAGGGGGTGGAGGTCAGGGCGTAAACAGGGGTTACAGGGACTGAGTTGCCAGGGTGGCGCTCAGGAGGTGAGGTGCAGCTGGGGTGGGAGCGGGGGAGAGGGGTCGGCGAGTAGGGCGAGGGGCGAAGGCTGAGGAGAGGGGGAGATCACGGCCTGACCCCTGACCCCTGACCCCTGACCCCTGACCCCTGACCCCTGACCCCTGACCCCTGACCCCTGACTTACAGCAGAGAAACACCTCCGCTTTCACCTCCCTCCCTCTTCCCCTCCTCCCCTTGACTCCCCTTGACTCCCTACGCCATGAAACACTCCCTACTCAGCAGCCGCTACAGATCAGGGGCAGCATGCCCTCACCTGCTCTGGTGCCAGCCCCTCCTTGATGGGCTTGGCGGCCTCAATGGCTCCGCCCTCCAGGACACGAACATAGGCCAGTCCAGCAGCACCAGCTGCCACCGCCTCGTTGGCAATGTCGCCCTGGAGGGCAGCAGGGAGGGCAGCAGGGGGCCCTTGGTGGGTCAGCAGGTGCCAGGCCATGGGACACGATGGTAGAGGCCAAGGGTGAGGAGGAAGGTGAGCGACAGCAGGACAGGGGGCGGTGGCCAGGGGGCCAGTAGGGTGCCAGTGGGGAGGGGGGCCAGTAGGGGGTCAGTAGGCCAGTAGGAGGGGGCCAGTAGGGGGCCAGTGGGGAGGGGGGCCAGTAGGGTCAGGTCTGTACAGGTGTCAGGGGTGCCAGCGGTGGAGTGGGGGATGTCAGAGGACAGAGTGCAGGGATGTCAGAGGAGAGAGTGCTGGCTGTCGGTGCCTGGCTTGGTGCGGTGCAGCTAAGGGAAACAAGAGAGGCATACAAGCATGTGAGACAGGCTCCAGCAGTTGCCCCATGGGGATGGACGGCAGAGGTATGAGGGCCAGTTGGAGCAGCAGCAGCAGGTGGGGTAACAGGGTCCTTGGCTGCCTGCTGCTGTGCCAAGCGCCTGTAGCAGCGGGAGGCTGGGAGGGGGCAGGGTCAGGCACGGGCAAGGGCTGCAGTGCAGGCACCCACCTTGGGCTTGATGCGTGAGTTGCTGATGCGCTGGCCACCAAGCACCCTGATGGCCTTCACACAGCCCCCCTCAGCCACTGCTGCAGCAAACACCCTGCGCACCCCACAGCATCAGGCAGCAGCAGGCAGCCTGAGTGTCCGTCCCTTTTGAAACACATGACATGTTGTGATCAGATTTCCTGCAATCTGCAGCCAAAACAGGAACCGTTATGGGGAGCCCTCCATGTACTACTCCCCATAACATCCGGCTGCACGGGCTCACCTCCTCTCTGCGTGTCCTAATCAGGTACTCAAATGAGGGCTAGGCTTGCATGCCCATGTGCATGCGGACCTTGCAGTGGGTGCAGGAGCACCAGCCAGCATGGCCCCAGGGCCAAGGACCAAGGCCAAGCTGGATGCAGCTATGAGTGTGTGGTGGCCCTGACTGGCTGCCCTGCGCTGACCTGGCTTGAGGCTGGCCAGGCTAAGCTCCTGCTAGCGCCTTGGGCGTCATACAGCCAGTGCAGACAAGGCAGGAGCCCAGAGCCCAGAGCCAAGGCAGGTTCCCTAGTGCGGAGTAGTTCACACTGCCAAATGGAGTGGTCAGTGGTGGTGGCCTCCATAGGAATGTCTCACTGCATGTCAGCAAGTCGCACTGCCCGCTCACCAGCCACCCAGGCTGGCCAGGCTGAAGCCCAGAGGCCTTGGCTGCTGCCCTGCTGCAGACCACTGCTCACTGGTGGTCCTGTCACAACAGCTTAGGACCCTAGGTGTCATGTCTTGACATGAGTGGTGTGACATGAGTGGTGTGACATGAGTGGTCCTGCTGAAGCCAGCAGTGCTTGTGGTGGTGGTGAGGGACCCCAGGCAGTGGTGGTAGGGTGAGGAGCTGGAAGGGGGTTGGGCCGTGTGATGCATCTTTGACCTGATCTGCCAGTTCCTAGCGCACTGACTTGAAGGTGCAGCCGCTGACACACGCACTGACGTCCACATGCTCCAGGCCGTAGCGCAGGTCAGGCTTGTCGCTGCCATAGCGCTCCATGGCCTCGTGCCAGGTCATGCGGGGCAGGGGCAGGGGCAGAGCCACCCCATGCACCTGGGCACACAGGCAGCAGCAGCAGGGCGGGGCAGTAGCAGGAGCAGCAGCAGCAGCAGTGGCAAGTAAGCAGGTGAGAAACTCGATGGCTGAGGATTCCACCCTGCCACTCATCACTGCCAGGCCAGGCCAGACCAGGCATCCACACCACCCTGGGCCCTGCCTGTGCCCTGCAGCAGCACACCAGCTGTGACTGGGACCAGCCAGGACTACCAGCCTTTGGCCCACCCCTCCGCCCTGGCCACCTCAGGCCCTGGCCAACAGACCTCAGCTGACCCCACCATGTTACATGGGCATAGAACCATGTGACATGCGCAACACACCATTTCCATGCCCCTGCCGCCCCTTGTGCCTACTCACCTGAACTAGTCTAATGTCATCTTTCACCCCTGCCGTGAAATCGTGGTCACCAGCATTCGGAGCCCATATGTCTAGGTCACCTTCACCCCGCCAGCCCAACCATCAGCCCACTTGTTCTAGGGGCTCCCTTCCAGCAAGATGAAAGAAATAAAAGTCATCAAGGTGAAAGAAGAAAGTGCCAGCAAGTTCCTTGCCAGTAAGATCTGATCCCCCCGCATACCCCTCGACCCTTCAAGCTGCATCCCTCATTGTGCTCCTGTTGTGGCGCCACGTCTAGGCAGACTAGGCAGTCTAGGTAGTCTAGGCAATCTGTGCTAACCTGGCTGAACACGGCCGACACCAGCTCCTCCGCCAGACCTTGCAGCGCAGGCGCATCCATCCAGGCCGCCTCCAGGTCCAGCTGGCTGAACTCAGGCTGGCGGTCAGCACGCAGGTCTTCGTCACGGAAGCAGCGCGCAATCTGTAGCACCACAGTACAGGCTGTGACAGCGGCAGCAGCAGGTGTACAGCTGGGACAACCAGCAGCCGCAGCCGCCGCCGCAGCCGCCGCCGCAGCCGCCGCCGCAGCCGCCGCAGCCGCCGCAGCCGCCGCAGCCGCAGCCGCAGCCGCAGCGGCAGCAGCGGCAGCAGCGGCGGCAGCGGCGGCAGCAGCGGCAGCAGCGGCAGCAGCGGCAGCAGCGGCAGCAGCGGCAGCAGTAGCAGGATGGTGCCCTGCGGAGGCAGGTGGTGGGGTGCGGCAGGCTGTCAACAGGGACAACAGAGCCAGTACTGGCAACACAGGGGGTGTGGGCAGGGTGTAGGAAGGCGTATGGGCAGAGGCAGAGGGTAGGAGGGCAGGGGTGCAGCAGGGGGTGAGGGCAGGAGTGTGCAGCGCACCTGGTAGTACCTGTCCACCCCTGCTACCATCAGCATCTGCTTGAATAGCTGAGGGCTCTGCGGCAGAGCGTACCACTCCCCTGCCTGCAGCCTGCATAGCCAGCAGCCAGCAGCAGGTGCAGGTGTAGCAGCTTTGTCATAGGCGCATGGTCCCCTGATGGAGGGTGGTTGTGTTTGGGGTAGCCTGAGGCGCAAGGGCAGCGGAGTGGGGGCCTCACCACCCCCTGAGTCACACCACACCAGCTGCTAAACTCCTGCGACCTGACCCTCCCTCCCCTCTCCCGCTGCTAAGCTGCAACTTGCAGCCCCAGCCCCACCAGCCCCTCCCCTCTCCCCTGCTGACCTGCTGGGAACTAGGTAGTCGCGCGCACCCTCAGGGGTAGAGCGGGTCAAGATGGGGGTCTCCACCTGCACAGCCCCACAGAGGCAAGGGTGAACAAAGTTCAACAGCAGTGGTTATGGTTTGGCCCTACATGCAGCATTCGCTATGAAACGCCATAATTCGTATGCAACTCGGCAAACGAAGATGACAACACTGGTCAACAGCTGAGTTGGGCCAGGCCAGGCCAGGGCAGCATCCCCCTGCTTGGGCCCCTGCTGCCAGGATTGCTGACTTGATGTGCTTGGACTAATCTAGCCCTCCTCAACATGCCAGCATGTGCACGGCCTGCCTGCTTGCCTGCCTATCTGCCAACTGGCTTGCTAGCCTGCCTGCCAGCCCATTTGCTATCGCAGCTTGTGCTGCCCGCCTGCCTGCCCGCATGTGGCTGCCTGCCCGCCCTGGTCTGACCTCCATGAACTGGTGCTGGTCCTCAAGAACGCGGCGGATGGTGGAGATCATCTTGTGGCGCAGCCTCAGGTTAGCAGCCATGGCAGGACGCCTGCAGCCACAGCCATCAGCCCGCTGAGGCAGCTGCTCCAGCTGCTGCTGCCCCTACTGCTGCTCCTCCTACTGCGGCTGCTGCTGCTTGCGAGTGTCTGACCGTGTGGCACGCTTGCCTTCAAATACCCATGTACCCTGGCGCACTTTTTCTAGGTTTACTGCAACCTGCGAGCCCCGCTGGCTTGTCAAGCATCTGGGCCAAGCATTGGTAAGAGCAGTGCTCTGTCGACAAAGCGCACTTCAAGAGAGCCTGCGCTCATCGCATAGCCTGCAACCTCTAGTCTCTCCAGCTCTACTACGTGACCTGCTTGACCTCATCTGCTACCTCCCACCACCCTCAAGCCGCCCTATCACAACCAGCACACCCCTGTGGCTGCCACCCGCCTTTTGGAACCCCAGCTTCTGACCCAGCAGCTGCAGCGCACACCTGAGATCCAGCACCCTGTTGGGTTCCAGTTGAGGTTAGGATTAAACCCTCCTCCAACCCTGACCCTAACACCAGCAGCTGCAGCCCCCACCTCAGGACTGGCACCTGGGTCGTGCCAGCTTATGCCTTAGAGGTTAGTGCTAGGGCTGAGCCCCACTCTTACACTAACTCTAACTCCACTGCAGGTGCTTTGGGCTGACCTGGCTAGCTGCTCACCTCTGCTTGAGGCTGGCCAGGCTGAGCTCCTGCTAGCGCCCACCTGAGATCCAGCACTCTGTTGCGCAGCCGCGTGTCCTCCTTGATGGGCTCCCTCAGCCCCGCTGCCTCCGCCTCACTCACAGGGAAGGGCAGGGGCCGTGTCACCGTGTTCAGCACCACCACCTGCACACCACAGCCCAACACCGCTAGAGCCACGCTGGCGGCACAGCTGGCAGCAGCCTGGCTGCAGCACCAGCAGCACCAGAGCCAGCGGTAGCCTGGCTGGAGTGGTGCTTGCCCTGATGTGGTCTGGCAGTCATGCAGTCATGCTGGGTCTGCAGTCATGCTGGAGCTGCAGTCATGCTGGGTCTGCAGTCATGCTGGAAGTGGGCCGCACTGCTGCAAGACGCCAACGCCCCGAGGGCGCACCCAATGACCCACAGGCCAACACCTCGGCATGTCTTGCATGGATGTCTCGACATGAGTGTGTGCTAGCCCTGACTGGGTGCCCTGCACTGACCTGGCTAGCATCCGTTCGTTGCAACTGATGAAGATGTAAAAACCAATCAACTCGTGAAAGTCACTCGTGAAAGCCGTAAAAAGATGCTTGAAAGCTTGCAGCCATCTCAAAGCACATCACGCAGTGAAGAAGCGGAAGGGCACCGCCATGTGCCATGCCTAGCCTGGTGCCACCATGTTGGCCACCGTGTGTGTCTTGTGTGCATGGCTGCAGTTGGAAAAGGAGATGGCTAAGTTGTCCATGAAGCGCCACAACCGTGCCAAGCAGCTGGTGGTGTTCTTTGGAGCAGCTGGCATTTGCACTTGGGGGGGTGCAAGGCCTGCTGCAAGGTGGTGTGCAAGCCCAGGGGCACAGACCAGCGGCAGGGCAGGGTGGTGCTTGTGGATGACCACCGCACCAGCCGGGTCAGCTCAGCAGTGAATGGCCAGCAGCCCTGTGAGAGCCAACTAAACAAACGCAGTGCACCAGGCCTGCAGGCTGGAAGCCCCCAGCAGGGCAGGTGGAACACCGCCTGCTGCGTCCAGCCTGGAGCCAGCAGCGTGACCAGCCAGTGCGGGGCCTGATGTGCAGCCCAGTAGTGCCCCCGCATCTCGCCACGCAAGCCCCCACAGGCCCCATGAAGCAGCCTAGCAGCCACACAGGCAGCAGCCCCAGAGCCTGAGCCCAGCACCCCACCCACCAACCAAGCGCAGCAAGCGCAACAAGGCTGAGCAGGCAGCTGACCACCCTCCCCAGACCCAGACCACCCAGACCACCAGTACTAAAGCCAAGCCGGCACCAAAGCCGGGCAGGTGGGTAGACCAGGACTGCAATGCGGCATTGAACATACAACGCATTGGGGAGATCAAGTGGCACCCACTGAAGCTCTGCTGTGGCAAGGCCAGCTGAAGCTGCCAGCCAAGGGCAAGGAGTACTCTGAGCTCAGGTACAGCAGCAGCCTGTTGTGGGTCAGTGCATGATTTTGTGCATGTTTGTCATGCCAGCTCTAGGCTATAGCCATGTCACAGGGGTCAGGCAATGGTGGTAGGCGCCCATGCTATGTGCTTGGGAACATAACTCCCCACAGCATAAGCACCGCCCCGTAGTAGTCCCCAGTGGTCCCTAGTGGTCCCTAGTGGTCCCTCGTAGTAGTGCCTAGTGAGGAGGGAGGTGCTGACCTGGCTAGCTGTTTGAGGCTGCAGTTGTTCTCTTGAGCCCATACACACTGCTTAAGGCTGGCCAGGCCGAGTTCCCGCTTGCACCTTGCGCTAGCCAGGCTGGGTGCCCACAGGAGTGTATCATTACATGTCAGCAAATCGCACTGCCTGCTCACCAGCACCCCAGGCTGGCCAGGCTGGCTGGGCACACCTGCTGAGCTAGCAGCTCAATCGCCCCTGTGGCTAGCTTGGCATTGGGGTCCTTACGGGCACGCAGCTGCCCAGTCACGCTGATGACGTACTCGTTGCGCAACCGGGACGCCACGCGAGACACCTCAGGGGCTGACTGTGGTTCACACACAACCTGAGAACAGCCCATGATATTAGTCAGGGTGTGCATGGCATGTGGTGCCTGCCGCCACCGTTGCTACTGCTGTGGCTGCTGTAGCTGACAGAATGGTGCTCTCAGCTCGCTGCAGCGTGCAGTACCTGCAGCAGGCCCGTGTGATCCCGTATGTCAAAGAACTGCACTCCTCCCATGTCTCGGTTCCTGTCCACCCAGCCACAGAGAGTGACTTCTGACCCGATGTCGGCCATCGACAAGCTGCCTGCGCCGTGGCTGCGTGCAGGCCATGTCAGGTGTTGAGGCGTCAGATTGTCCGCTGATGAAGCTGGCGTGACTGCCTCGGCAGCGGCAACCTCCGCTGCGGCGCGACATTGTGGATGGGGGACGATGCAGCCCGATGACACTGGAGGCCTGCTGCCCGGCTTATGAGCCACAAACGGAGCTAAACGCACTGATGCGGCTCGGTAGCCACTTGCAAGCATCATCGAAAGCTCGTACGCTAACTGACAATGGCATACTGTGACTACTATTTCGTTATGGCGCTTTAATTTGGAATGCCCGAACCTTTGGCTTCTGCGTTTCCCCTCATATGCTGCATCAGCTTGTCAGGCCCTTGCATCCCCTTCAAAAGTCGTAGAGCCTAGACCATACTGCAATATCGCGGAGCTGTCGAGAATCCCTTGAGAATCGCTTGGCGCCAGTGCAGCACTTAGTCTCTAGTCCGTCTAGTGCGTCCAGTCCGCACGCTATGAGCGCCTCGCCGTACCCCAGTTTGTCTAGCGCGCCGCTGCTGCTCGCGAAGGCGCCTGTGATGGCCCTGCCTGAGCACCTCCTCAAACCCCCAACAGGTAAGACAGCTTTGCCGGACATGGCCGGAGGTATCCCGCGATTTTGTGTGGCAGCACGACCCATGCACGTGCTGTGCCTCCAGGGGAGTCCATGTTTGACGTCCTGCCCATCCTCAGCATGGTGGCGTGCATCCCCACCATCATGCTCTTCTTTCGCAAGAAGCGATACCTTGATGCAGTGAGTACCCAGTCTCGGATTGTGCAAGCTGTTGTTACACATTCGACGCAGTGACCCCATGTATTACATGCAGGGGCTCTACTTTGGGGGCTTCCTTGTTGCTGTCATCTACCACGCCGTAAGTCACATAGGGTGCTAGCTTAGCCCTGGGATGTAGACTTGTAAAGCTCACATGTCCTTAGCAAGCAGAGTTCCCACGCACACGCAGCTCACACATCATCGACTCACTCTTCAAGTCATGAACCTGCATTCTATACATAGCCTTGCTTCTTTGCTGTTCTGCTGGTGGCCACAGATCCACATGGGAGCCCATCAGGGCATGGATGTGGTCACCTTTGCTGGTTTCACGGGCGCTGCATGGCGCACTGTGGACATTGTGTTTGCCAACCTGCTGCTGGCCCGCACCCTCGGCCATGTGCTGGGCGTGTCCCACCCACTGATTGCTTGTGAGTGGGCATGGGTTGCTGCCTTCAGCATCAGGAGCTGTGAAGGCGCTAGTGGCTGCAGTGGCTGCACAGGCGTGGATCGCCAACTCGTCTGTTGCTGTGCTGTGAATGGCATATGCTTACTGTACATGAATCTTATAGCAGTGGAAGCTAGGCCTGCTGCAGCTGCTGCATGTGTCTTGCGTTCTGCTGCCTCACTTTCTGCTAGAGGCTGACTTTGCACGCTGCAGCGGCCCTGGTTTTCACCAGCTTTCATGTTCTCCTTGCGCTGCCGCAGTAATCCCCAACATCGGCCTGCCCTGCACCATGGGCCTGGCGCTGCTTGTCTTGCCACCGTAAGTTTTGATGGCTTGAGGCAGACGCCAAGCAACTGGGTCACTTCGATGCTCCCTGTCGCCCATTTTCACGCACATGCCACCCATGAATGACTTACCTTGGCATTGGCCTTGCACTGATCGTACTTGTGCTCACATGCCCATCCCCACACATAGTCCTGTGAACCACGCTGTAATCACCACCTTGACACATGTTGCATGCAGCACGCCCTGACCACATCTTGGGAATGGCCAGGGAGTGAGGTGTGCCATGCTTTGCAGAATGGGCATCGCCATGATGAGCAAGATGACCTGTGGCTGCATGGTGATGACCCTGGTGGCCCAGCTACTTGCCGAGGGGCGAGCAGTGGCGCTGCATGTGGCTGAGAGGTCAGTGCAGGTCAATTACCTTGTTAGGTTGTGGGTTTGGTGACCCAAAGCAGGCGCCAGACTTGACTGGGGCTCTCTGTGTATTTCATTGGGTTACTTGTCGTTGCACATGCTCTTTAAACATGTATGGTTCCTCCACAGTGCAGCCGAGTGAGCCACAGCAGCCACCACACCCTGTGATGACACTGACACCGCAACCAGCTGGGTCCAGGTCAGGTAGCCAAGCCATAACCTATGGGTATTAGGGAATACCATTAACGCCGCAGATGCTGCTGGGAATCTTGACGTTGCTGTAATTGTGGGTGCCACTGCTGGTGGGTCCATGCAGGTACACGCGAGCAGGGGTGTGCCGCGCCCTGGTGTCCATAGCCGCCGGCCTGTTCAGCTTCTACATGCCTACCCTGCGGCCCCAGGCCTACTGGCTGTGGCACAGCCTGTGGCACGTGTTCATGGGAGTGGGCTACTGGGAGCTGTACCGCCAGATTGAGGGCCTGGCTGTCAAAGCCCCTGGCTCCACCCGGCTCAAGGTGGACTAGGTGGCCAGAGCTGTCGCCAGCATTGAGCTGTCACCACACACCAACCTGCTACACCACAGCTGCCACCACACGCTGCACCACACAGCTGCCACCACACGCTGCACCACACAGCTGGCCACCATTGCTGCCCAGCTCTTGTTACGCAAGCTCCTGTCCAGGTAGCTGTCCTCACCTTGTCATCGCTTGGCTTAGTTAGGAGAGGGAGGGGAGGGCTTAACATATGCATGGCACTGTGCCTTGTGAGTACAAACCACACGCTGCAGCACAGTGTCAGCTTGCATCAGAGCATGACTGTCGTGTTCGATTGGCAAGCAGCAGCATAGGGGGCAAGGCAATAGCACAGGGGAGTGGCACCTGCAGTCTTAGGGACACTGAGGCTAATAGTGAGGTCTGGCGTGTCACCTGCGCGCCAACTGGCCGAGGTGCCAGGTCCACATACAATGTCCTTGCGCTTCTTGCCGGTCTTCACGGCAGCCGAGTGGGCCGGCGCGTCATTGCATCAACAAACTGTCGCTGGGGTATCTTGCCACCGTGTGCATAGTGAATGCTGACCTGCTCTATACCACATGCTTTGCCGTCACCGTACTGTGTTATTCATTTGATGACATTCTTTTCATGCGTGACTTGAGGCGGTGCAGCTGGGTGGGCCGTGCAGCTGGGAGTGTGTCCAAGACTTATCAGGGGCATGCAGTTTGCTATGTTATTGATGCAACAAATGCCCTCTCGTGGGATAGGAGAAAATCTTAAGGATGCTACTCAGTAGCTGTGGTGCGACTGGCCTAGACAGTCGTGCCATACTATGCCTTGGCGGAGGGCATGCGAGGATGGGTGCTTAGCTTTGTTCAAGCAAATCAGGAGATAAGTCGACAAACATGGTTGTTGTAGCATGACCATGCAATCATGCAACTTAGATGTGGATCTCCTCATGCAAGTGTAAGATCTGAACTGGTGGCTGGGTTCAACTTCCAGGCAGACAAAGCCATCCTGTGACTACGCCCTAGTCTGTTCGGAGACTCTTGAACACTATAAACAGCCTCACTGTAGCAATGCCTTGCTGGTGGCTAAGCATGATAGCGGTCAAGCAGGAGGTGCTTCAAGTAGCAGGAACCCCAGCGGAAGTGGAAGATGGTGCGGCATTGACAGATTGGTACCATTCAGATGTCAGCATGCCATGGCTTTTTAACCCATTGGCTCCTCACCACATCAAACTGCACCTCCCTCATCAGCCCAACAAATTATCGTATCACAATCACAAAACCCTCAATTGATGGATACGGGCTAGTTTAACTGGCCGCCATCACACAGCTGCCAGCTCGCAGGACTGGCCGCCATCACAAAGCTGCCGCCACAGACACTACTGGCTCCCCAATGCGCTGCATGTGAAGTGCTGCGCTGCATTCCCTGTCTACTCATCTGCCTGGCTTGGTATTGCCCTTGCTTTGGCCAGAGCCCCGGGCGGGCTGTGTGGGCTTAGCCGCCTGCTCAGCCTTGGTGCACTTGCTGCGCTTGGCTGGCGGGGGAGTGCTGAGCCCGGGCTCTGAAGCACCTGGCTATGTGGCTTCCTGGCTGCAGGGCGTGTTATATCACAACCGAGCACCGCATCAGGCCCGGCACTGGCTGGTCACGCTGCTGGCTTTATGCTGGACGCAGCAGCCGGTTGTCCATCTGCCCTGCTAGGGCCTTCCAGTCTGCAGGCCTGGCGGGCTGCTCCTCACAGGGCTGCTGGCCATTCACGATTGAGGTGACGCTGGAGGTGCCAGTGGAACTCATCCACTAGCACCACCCTGCCCCGCCGCTGGTCTGTGCCCCTAGACCTGCACACTACCTTGTAGCAGGCCCGCAGCACCGCGTCTGCACCCCACCCCAACCAATGCCAGCTGCGCAATAATCTCCTGCCGTGGTATGTGTTGCCGCAAGATTACACTGGATGATATTTACAGTCGAGACCTTCCCATGTATACTTACTTCCGCGGCCTGCTGCGTGCAAGCCAAATGTACCCGCCTGCCGTAACCGCTGCTTGGCTAACAGCCACGCACTGTGCCTAACGTTGACGTGTACCCAAGCAGGCTGGCTCACCTGCCTGATCGGCAATTGCTGAATGGCTGAATTGCCCCTGTGAGCCCGTTTCCTCTGTGTGATGGCTAGATGGGCTACGCGGAACAGACGGGGCCTATTTTAGACATGTTTCCTTTTTGGTGCTAAACCAAAAATTTCTAAACCCGCGGAGGGTGTGACCGGGAGACTTAGCTGCCGCGGGCCGCGGGATAGCAGGATGCGTTAGACAGCCTTAGATCTGCGTATAGATGACACCTGCCAGCTACCGGCCGGACAAGGAGGACCAGGGGGTGTTTCTTTCCGCTCACGAACTTCATGTCATACGGTTGCTTGGCCAAGGCGCATATGCATCCGTCTACTTGGCAAGCAGGCATGACGGCAGCACGGTGGCAGTGAAGGTGCAGTGAAGCAACCAGCAGTTCGCATATACTGTACTCCAACCCTTCCGTTTTGCGGCTGCACATCGCTCTTGATGCTGCGCGATGTGTCAGGTGCTGCACGATGTGCACCGCCAGACAGGCTGTACGGCGCAAAAGTTGTTTGTACGTGAAGCTTTGCTGATGAACAAGATTACACACATGTGAGCGGCTGTAAACAAGCAAGCAACCCTTACTAGCAAGGAAGCAACCCTTACTAGGAATACGCATGTGCAGGTCCATCCTAAAAGCTCATGGCCTATACCGCATAGCTGGCTCGCATCCAGGCCTGCAGGGTCCGAGTGGCTCACAACACAAGCTTTGTTTCTTGATGGAACACGCAAATGTGGGTCATGATTGTATGGCTCTACGCGTGCTAGTCAAAGATGTGGGACTATGTATATGCTGCTGCCCTAAGACAAGCAGCTGCCCTCTTCCCCTTCTGCCATCTGTTCCCAGTTACATGCCCATGACTACTGGGGCGGTTGAGGCCTACGAGTATGGCTATGCCTGCTTGGTGGTGGTGTGTACGCGACCCCTGGCGTGGTGCAGGGAGGGAGCCTGGTACGGTTGCTTGCACAGCAGATGAAGGCTCCCTGGAAGCCGTTGTACAGTCCTGCCCAGGTGGGTACGCCTGCAGTTCAGCCACCCCACTCACTACTGCTCGCATGATCCGGTGGGAGGGTAGCAAGGGCACGCCCCGAGGCTACTCTCCTCCCTTCATGCACGCCCGACGGCGAGGGCGTAGTCTTTCTTTCTTTCTTTCTTTCTTTTGCTCGCTTGATGGGTGCAGGGTGTGTAGCGCACCTTACCTTGCGCTTTACACCTGTAAGGAGCTAGATTAACTACCCTTTTCAACTTGTCAAAGTGTTGTCTGTGGGTCAGTAAGTCACCAGCCTAATTTGTCTGCTGAGATTGAGCCAGGCACACCAGATGGCTGCCAGACCTGCCAGCCCCTGACTGCTCTGCTTGCTTGTCGGCCTGCTCCAGGTACTTACGTGGTTGACAGACATTGCAGAAGGCTTGCAGCACCTGCACAGTCGCAACCCCCCGCTGGTACACCGCGACATCAAGCTGGTGGGTTTAGGCCTGTCACGACAGGGCAGGGCCAAGGTTGCGCTCTGGAGTCAGGCTGGGGTCAAAGCTCGGGCTAAGGTCCTAGGTTCCACTAACCCATCAGTGCGCCATGCAGCTCAATGCATGGTTATACTGTGCTTGGCTGAGACATGGTTAAGACATGGAGATGGCCGGGTTTGCTCCTAGTGGGCGCCAAATGCTAGGCCCCTGATGTTGGTTGGGCCGCCTCCTGCTGCTCCTGCTGCTCTGCTGGTCAGTGTTGCCCAGAGCCGTGCCGGCTTTTCTCCATGTGGCTGGGCTGGGCTGGGCTGGGCTGGGCTGGGCTGGGCTGGGCTGGGCTGGGCTGGGCTGGGCTGGGCTGGGCTGGGCTGGGCTGGGCTGGGCTGGGCTGGGCTGGGCTGGGCTGGGCTGGGCTGGGCTGGGCTGGGCTGGGCTGGGCTGGGCTGGGCTGGGCTGCGGCCTGGGAAGTCCCTTGTGCGCCGTGTGTTACTGCTGTGTGATGTCCCATTCTGATGTGCAGGATAACATTCTGCTGCATGACTGCCACGAACAGGAAAGGATGGTGAGGGCAGACCGATGTTACATTGTGTGGTGATGTGCTGCTGTCTCTAGTCAGGGCAGCCTTATTCACATGCGCACAGTGCACATGCCTTGTTCCCCTGTCGGACAATGGACACTGTCGTGGTCGCCGTACCAGGACGGAAAGAGTGAGTGAGGCATTTTTCCCCCGCAGGTCGCTCGCATCACAGACTTGGGTCTGCACGTGGTCCTGGGACAGCAGCGACGTAGCCTCCGTGTGAGCTCCCGCAGTCTGCTCCAGGCAGGCCTGCCAGCGCTGCCGCCTCAGCAGCCGCAGCAATCGCGTTTCGCATTGAGGCCCTGCAGCCAACCGGCCTCCACCCAGGTCTGCAGACCTGCCAGCCCAGGGCTGCCTGACGCGTGCGCGGTCTCGGACGCGGCGTGCCAGCTGTCGCCGCTCCCTTCCCGGCAGCACAGCTTCATCGTAGACGCGCCTACCCTGCAGCATATCCTCATGTCGAAAGGAGACCATCCTTTCGCACCCTCCCATTCCACGTCCACAGTTGCGAACCTTCTGACGACATTTGAAGTACCCAGCACTAGCAGCGTGAGCGGAACATCAGGCACCAACCCAGGTCACTGGAGTCAAGCGTCCTCTTTGTTGCACAGCAGCCTGCCAGACTGCTCAGCAGTGGCGGAGTCCTCAGCAGACAAGCCACCCCCAGCCTCAGACTCCTGCAGCACCCTGGACAGCACTGTGCTGCAACAGCTGGGCCAAGGGGGTGACGACAGTGCCTGGCAGGCCATGCTTGCATACATAGACACACAGCCTCTGAGCCGCAAGGACTGGCAGTGGGTCTACTCGCTGACAGGGCAAACGGGGAGCGCTATCTACATGGTACGGCCCCACCCCCTCATCCCCCTCCACTCTTGCCAAAACATCATCACACAGGGCGCCTCATGCAGTGTGCATGGCCTGGTAGCTGCCAATGTCACTGAGTTTGGCACAAAGTGAGGGGGAAAGTAGGGGTAAGGGGAAAGGGAAGGGGGGAGCAGGGCAAAGCCAGAAGCAAGGGAGTGTGTGTGTGTGTGTGTGTGTGCGGAGGCATGTGCTGCTTGACGCTGGAGCTGGCTTGCACCTGGGGTAGGGCACCACCTGCAGTGGGAGCATCGCAGGGCACACTGGGCATACTGGGGCGGCACACGCCTCCCTGCAACATTGCCTGGTGCTCTGCCTGTCTCTGCCTGTCTCTGCCTGCTGCCAGCAGCCCTCGCCCGTGGCTCATAACAGTGCCCTCATGACAAGTTGGAACAAGGTCCCGTGTAGTCCACAGACCCTCACAGCCAGCTTGTTTTGCTGTTCATGTGGGTGTGTTGGGTTGCGCTGCAGGCGCCAGAGGTGCATCGTGGCGAGCCCTACAACACCTCTGCAGACGTCCACAGCTTTGGTGCGTGCAAAAACACAGCAAATGTCCCACTGCCACCCTCGCATGTGGAGCACCCCATCACTCCCACCACCCCTGGCCCTCCCCATCACCTCCGTAGCAAGCAGTATCTCCCATCAACCCCCGGGTATGCCTCTCCCTCCCTCGCTTGGCATGCTGTTGGCCACATCATCTGGCCCACACAGCACTACTACTCTATATACAATATGGATTGAAGTGTTGTCTGCGGGCAGTCTCACTCAGCTACAATCCAACTGTAGCGTCCTGGGTCGCACCCTTGATGACTACAAATTACACACCGGTGGCCCGTTCCCTTTTAGGCCACTGGGCTTCCCATCAAAACCAACAACCTGATGCCAATAGGGCTCACGACCTGCTTGGCTACCAGGCCCTATGGGTGCTTGCGGGCTATGCCTGCTTGGTGAATGCTTGACAAACCACTGAGCTCTATGGGTGGTTGCGGGCCCGGCCATCAATGCCCCACCAATACTCTCCAGCCCTGTCCAGCCGCTGCCTGCCCTTGGGCAGCCCGTCATTGACCAGCTTGCAGCGCTGCCGGTACTCCTTGCCAGGGGCAGGCAGGGCCCCCAAGCCCTTCCAACTGCACAGCTTAAGGGAGTGCCGCACACTATCCTCAATGCGCTGGAAGTTCAGGCATGAGCTGGTGTCCCGGTCCACCCACCTGCCCCATGGGGGTGCCTGGGGTGGTGGGACTGGGCCAGGTGCAGCAGGGGGGTTTGGTCCTGGACTGGGGGAGGTGGGGCCTGGGCAGGTGGGTCTGGGATGGGGGGCCCTGGACTGGGGGAGGTGGGGCATGGGCAGGGAGAGGGGGTTCTTGGGCAGGAGGGGCCTGGGCTGAGGGAAGGCGATGGGGCAGCACCTCATGGCACCACATCAGGCTCCGCACGGGCTTGGCATGCCACTGGCTCCAGGCTGGTCCCGTGGCAGGTGCATCTCACAGGGTCAGGGGGCGTGCGCAGTTGAGCTGATACGGGTGGTGTGGAACTCATCCACCACCACCATCCTGTCAGAACTGCCGAATGTGCATGGGGCACAGGGGGAAGCTACACAGACAGTCCAGCCTTCAGAGCTGAGAGGTAGAGGTGAAGGTGCAGCAGCTAGGAGCAGCTCACACAGGCTGCCCCATTCTGAAGGGTGTTATAGCGCTGTTCTGCAACCCATCCTGGAACAGCCCTGGAGCTGTGATCTGGCGCACCCTTCTAGCCAATGCCCAATGCACCGTCTGTGTTCTGGCCCTCAGCTGGTCATGATCATCACCATCATGTAATGCCCCGGTTGATGCCCTGCTGAACAGTGACCAGGGCAGGGCTCCAGCTGAGACTGTCCTCCTGGGCCCATGATGCTGGCACCAACAGCATGTTTTCTTGCCCAGCCAAGGGAACTAGGCCCAGCCTCAGTGAGTCTTCTGTGTCCTGCTCACCAGCCAGCATGCAGCCTTACACCTGGCAGCAGCCCAGGCCCTCAGCCCAGGTCATGAGGCCCTGCTGGCCCTGTCAATGCTGCCGGCCCTGTCAATGCTGCCGGCCCTGTCAATGCTGCCGGCCCTGTCAATGCTGCCGGCCCTGTCAATGCTGCCGGCCCTGTCAATGCTGCCGGCCAACAGGCATGGCCGCAAGACCTGAGCCGTTGACTCTACGAGTCATCCTGCCATGGTTAAAACAGGCAGTTGTCCAGATTGCCAGCCCCATCGCCCTGTCACCTGCCCCAGCAGCAATGCATGGCACCTGCCCACCAGGCCCATGCGCTGGCTGACCCCTCCTGACCTTCAGGGAGTGTTGGGCCGCCGCACTGTGCTGCAGGCATACTGGCGTACGAGCTGCTAGCGCGCTCCATGCTGGTGTTCTCACACATAGGCACAGCTACGCTGCCTGGTGTGACCACAGCAGGTGAGCGCAGCCCGAGTGACATCAGGCCCGAGCACCCACCGTACCTTAGCTGAGGCTGAGGCTGGGTCTGCGGCTGAGACTGAGGCTGGGGAGGGCAAGGCCGATCCAAGTCAGGGAGCAAGCCTACTTCCACTCTAAACCCTTGCATCCTTCCACATTTAAAGCTTGCGTCCTGTGTGTCGCTAACCCCTACCCCAACTCGTTTTCACAACAGCAGAGTTTTGCCGGCTCCGGCATCGCTGTGCAGAGGGGTTTGCGGAGTGCATTGCGGATGGCTACCGCCCGGCACGCCCAGACTGCATTCCAGACGACGCTGTGTGGAGCCTAATCGAAGGTGGGCATCATGCCGACAGAGTTGCCATCATCGGGACATGGCATCCGCCTGGCGTAGCTGTATCACACATACCCCTGCTGCCTGCTGCTGCAACCCTATAGACACACATCACACATGTGTGAGACCTGAGGGGCATGGCACATCAGCCAATGCTGAACTGGGCTACGCTGCAGTCAATGAAGGGAATCACCTCAGGCAGCAGCGGCTGGCAGCAGCTGATGCCCTTACCTCAGACTTACAGCAGGGCCAGTCAGGGAGAAGCTGAGCAGTATGATATTGAGCAGTTGCAGGCTCACCTGTGCTTTCGCAACAAGGAGGCACTGACTGGGTGGGCCAGGTTGTAGGGCGCCGCCACAGCAGGACTGAGTAGGGACAGCGTTAGCATTGAGGTAGCAAGCAGCTGTATCCCCCACCACCTCCCAGTACGCCTCTTTCTCCCTTGCTTGGCATGCTGTTGGCCATCATAAACCTACACCACTGCCATGCACCCTCAGCGCACCTATGCACCTCCCACACCACCTCCCAGGTGACCTGGGTGACCCGGGTCTGGTGTGGGTCTGGGCCCAGGGGAGTGCCAGCTAGACTGGTTGCAGCTAAGGCCACTGTGACGTGCTGGCCTGCCATCCGCCAGCGTGCAGTGAGCTTGATCTCAGTTGAAACCAACTCAACCCTACTCAACATGGCATGTGTGGTGTTTGATGTCCACACCCTGGAGGACGCGCAGCATCAGGCAACACTCAGGCCTATGGGTGAACGGTCACAGCATCCTCGACTCAGCACTTGGCATTCTGGGCACCAGGAGATGGCTGCCTTCTTCGCCACTCTGACAAAGACACAGGGTCAGGGCTAACCCCAACCCTGGCCCCAACCCACACCTCACGGCTGTAGTGTGACACGCTGTGATTTTGCATCCTCCTTTCTCCTTCCCTGAACAACAAAACTTGTCCAACAAGGAACAACCAGCATGGCAGCAGCAGCAGCAGCAGGGCAGCAGCAGCAGCAACAGCGCATCAGCAGCAGGGCAGCAGCAGCAGCAGGGCAGCAGCAGCAGCAAGGCAGCAGCAGCAGCAAGGCAGCAGCAGCAGCAGCAGGGCAGCAGCAGCAGCAGGGCAGCAGCAGCAGCAGGGCAGCAGCAGCAGCAACAGCGCATCAGCAGCAGGGCAGCAGCAGCAACGCAGCAGCAGCAACAGCGCATCAGCAGCAGGGCAGCAGCAGCAGCAGCAGGGCAGCAGCAGCAAGGCAGTGTAGCAAGGCAGCAGCAGCGCAGCAGCAGCAGCGCAGCAGCAGCAGCGCAGCAGCAGGGTGTGACTTTCTCCTTCCCAGACCCACTGTTGGCCCCAATGGCCGAACCACAGCTGGCAGCACAGACTTGCACAGATCAGCGCCTGGTGTGACTGCTGTGTGCTTTGTCTTGGCCGCAGATTGCTGGCACCCGGACCCAAACACTCGGCCCTCCATGGCTGCCCTCCTTCCCCGCCTGCAGCAGGCTCTTCAAGCCCGACTGGCTGCGGGTGACCAGATGCTGCAGGTTAGGGGCGTGCAGGCTGGCTGCACGGCAGACTGCAGCATCATGTAGGAGAAGAGCGTGGCCAGATGGGGCAAGGAGGAAAAGGCAGTGGTCTAGGGTGGGAGAGAAGAGAAGGGTAAAACTTAGTCATAGTGATAGCATTACAGATTGGGAGGGATGCAGCAGGGAGAGAGTTTAGGGTGGGCTTAGTAGGGGAGAGCTGAGCGCGAGGCCTAGAGCAGAGATGCCATGCTGCATCCAAGAAGCATTTATATAACTGTTGTTGATGTTGGAGCACTGTTCATACATCGCTGATTGACTACGGTTGTATTGAACACTTGCCATAACACATTCCTGCTGGCAAGAGTTCAGTTGCAGCGTAGCTAGGAACAACTCTTTGTGGATAGGTGTTGGTCGTTCATAGGGCCAGCTAGGGCTAGGGGTGGTGCATCTATAGTAAGTTAGTTACGTGATGTGCTTGATGGCGGTTTGGTTGCATGTGATGTTTCCTTTACTAGCCCCACTAAACACCCATTAGCTTATGCCCTGCAAGCCTTTACTGTTCTACACATAGTGGTGTGATGCGTACAAACCTGTGTGGTTTCATCATACCAGGTGTTGTGCAAAGCTAATTGCCATTGGTGGTACTCAGATTAGGCTAGTCTTGGCTGGTGTGTAAATGGAACATGACAAAGCACCATCAACGCCTAGCATCACGTGGCTCTCAGCTAGCTGCTGCACAACTGCTGGCACCAGGTCTGATGTCGAGGCACCAGGTCTGATGACGAGGCTAGTGGTCCTAGTAGTACTTCTTTTGGTCAGGGCCTCCCAACCCCCTTGAAAAGGGGGTGTGTCCGTTTCACGCGGTTTATTTCTCGTACAGTTTGCGGATTGATCAACGAAGCACATCAGTATGTAGAGGGCTCGCTTGGCTACATGGAACTGCTGTCCTGAGCGTCCATGACTATGTATATGATGCACTGCTCAGGCGTGAACCCGGCCTACATTTTATGGGCAGATATCACCATGCACGCCTCCTCCACCCTCGACCTTCTTAATGACGCCGTGATGAAGCAAACGCAAGTATGTGTGCAGTCGCGCTTTGTGTTGCGATGGCCGAAATCGCGAGTTTGAAACTTAAGATGCTGAAATGCTTCTTTAACGCACCCACACCCCTGCTGATGCTGCGTCTAGAACAGCCGCACATTTTTTAACATCTATTAGCTTTCACTCGTCATTTGTGTCGCTCGCGCTGTCAAGCGAGAGACGGAGTGGTTGTATGCTCTAGCGGTTCATCAAGACGCTATGTGCACCCTTCACTTCTTGTTACAGTAGGCTATGTGGCCTGATAGTCAAACTGACCGCGGGACTCTTCATACTTAAGCCTTTTCTGCTCGTTCCCCTGTTTATGTGCTTTGTTAGTTGTAGCAAGAGCATATGCGTAGGTGCGAAGCCTTCGTTGTGTCGCATCGTTTTGGGACATCACCACCAAGACATGCCTTGCCATGACTTGCTGCACTCCCTCGCACCTCGTGTCCTCCCATCTGGCCCCACTCGCACTTGCAGGCCTGTACACTCCATAGCTAAGGCCCCTGGCACTGGAGTTTGTTGACGAACAGCAGTTTTTGCTTTACCATCAATCCATGCCGTAGGTGCATGCCACAACGTGCATACCCCCTGGCTGGGTACAGTAGATGAGCAACAAGTATCTAAAGGCTAACATCTAGTAGGACTGCAAGCACCCATCGCAGATGTGGTAGCAGAACACCCTTCCCGAGCAACTGCAACTCTTGCCTTATGGCCACAACAAAGCCCTATACTAGCACCCCATGGCAGGCCAAGATCTGTACACTCGATAGCTAGGCCTGGTCTCTTGTCCATTAGCTACACGCCCATGGCAACAAAGCAGAGCCCTATGGCAACACCCGATGCCCGGTGGGGCTGCCACGCTCAGCAATGTGCTTCTGCACGGCCTTCTGCCAGCCTGCCACTAGGGTGTTGCCAACTGGCTGATCCCTGGGCGGCACCTTGTGGTAAAGGAGATAGGCCCTGAGCTGCTCGCGTGTGAACCGGGTTGCCTCCTTGGCTGAGGTATTGCTGTAGTCTGCACCCCGTGCGTGTTGCTGGAATGCCTGCTGCAGCTGCTGCAGGGGGGCCTGGGTGGGCACGTTCAACACCATCTTGGCGTTCCCGTCTACCATGCACGCTGACTCCTCCGCCTTGCGTGCTGCCTTGGCCTCCCGGTTGTCGTCTGCTGAGTTTGTCTCCTTGTCACGCTTTTGCTTGCGGAGCGTGAGGAGCCGAGCCTCAAAGTCTGCCAAGTCGATGTTGGCGAGTGCCCCAGGGTCGAGCTTATTGTTGATGCTGCCGATCATGGCATCTCCTGTACCTCAGGTGTGTGCGCAGTGGGCATGGGAGCTGGGGCGGGGCTGGGGGAGCCAGCCGCAGCAGCTGGGGCGGGGCTGGGGCAGGGCTGGGGCAGGGCTGGGACAGGGTTGGGGCAGGGTTGGGGCAGGGTTGGAGCAAGTCATGGTTGCGCCGGTGGGTGGTGGCGCTGGCCTGCCGGCCTGGATCAGCTCCAGGGAAAACAGCCCCAACGACCGCAGTGCATAGGGTGCCCAACTGTTCTGATGAGACGCCTGGGAGGCTGAGCAGGCGCTCACGGCTCAATATGTACTCAGCTGTGTACCCCCCCGTGTGCGTGTCACACTCCTGGTTGCGGGGGCGGGCAAGGCTGCTGGACCGGGTGGCTGGGTGGCAGGCTGGCTGCGTGGCTGGCTTGGTGCCTTGGCTGCTGAGCATGCCTCGCAAGAAGGGCAGTGACACCCTGGAGCGCATCAGGAGATTCCACTTGTCCTTGTGGTCCTTGCTGAAGCCCTTGTTGGCTGCGTCCACCTGTGCCCGCAGCTGCTCCAACTTGATGTTGGTGGTGGTCAGCTGCTGCTTGGTGTGGGCCAGCTCAGTGCGGGCCGCTGCCAGGTCTTTTTGGGCGGCCTCTAGGGCAGCCGCTGTGTCAGTGAGTTGGGCTTGTGTGCCCTGCAGCTGCTGCAAGAACGCCTCCTCCAGCTGCTGGAGCTGCTGCACCCACCCCAGCAGGTCTAACTCCCATTGTTGCTCACGCTGACCAGCAGAGACCAGCAGGCTGCGGTGCCACTCCCTCAGCTGGCTGTACTGCTCCCGGGAGCTGAGAAGATCAGCATTGAGGGCTGCATGCGCAGCGGTGAGGGTTGCATGCGCAGCGGTGAGCTGCTCCATGCTCTTGGCTGCCTCATGCCGAGCCTTAGCCTTTGCCCCGTTGGCTCTGCTTATTCTCGTGACTTTCTTTACGGGTGGCATGTCAGGCAGAAGGGCAGTGAGGAGGTGCTGGGAGGTGGTGGTAGGCAGCTGGGCCTGCTAGGGTGGGCTGCTGGCAGGTACTGTGGGCAGGAAGGGTCTGTGGTGCTTGGGCTCCTGCAATTGACAGGCCATGGCTCACTGAGCTTTGAGAGTAATATAATTTCTTCTGTCACAGCTGTGCATATGAGTACATAAGGCTTTGATGCGGGTTCCAGCACAAAATAAGGAAACCTCTCTGAGTTTTGGCTGGATTTGCTGTTTTGGCTGAATTTTTACCTGCTCAGCTGAGCCGCAGCTGAAGCTAAGAAGACCCCGGTAGGTGTACTGAGGTGTACTCGGACACTCCTGCATCATCACATGTTCGTCGGGTAACATGTGCAGGCGCGAGAATGGTGGCAACTGCTGCGTGCACCTCACCTCGCGGGCTGGCAGCAGCGCCTATGCGTAGAGCACCAACAACACGCCTGCACTGCGCGATGTCTTGAGGGTGGCCGTCGGATCCCAACCACCCTGTCGACCACAATCGAAGCAGCTACTGGTTGCTGCCGTAACTAGAGTCCGCGTTTAAGCCATGCCGCGCGGGGCTAAAGACATCGGCCTGCTCCCGGAGCAATCGGTCGCATGTAACGGTCTTACATGCCAAAACATCAGAGTTGGGAGGCCCTGACTTTTGGCAGTTAAGCAGTTACATGAGGACAGCGCCTCAACCCCATACCAACCCCACTTTCTACACACTGTCCCTCAGACGGCGAATGGTTGCCGGCACTCCGCATGGATGGCGACCTGATGCACACCCCGGCACGGCCACTCTGCGTTGATAGGGTTGCTGAGTCCCTGGGATGTCCCCAACCGGGACACCCAACAGTGCCACCACCCCAAGCCCCCCCATGGGCCAGGTGGGTGGACCGTAGCACTAACCCGTGCCTTGACTTCCAGCGCATTGGGGAAAGCATGCAGCACCCCTGGAGCTGTGCAAATGTAAGGATCTGGAGTCTCTACCCTCAATGACAAGGAGTACCAGCAGCGCTACAAGCTAGTCCACACATTTTACCAGTAGCAATAATAGGGGAATATTGCTGGCAAAATGCCGGGGCAGGGCGGGGCAGGGCGGGGTAGCACCGAGGAGCAGAACCATTAGCAGAGCAAGAAAGGATGTACAGGTTGCTAGCCTTTTAAGCATGAAGCTGTTAGATCTGAAGATGATCGTGTGGGGTCTATAGTCATCAAGGGTGCGGCTGATGACGCTATCAAAGTGCAGGATGTAGTTGAGTGGGAACAACAGGCAACACCTTGTTTCATGTTGTAGCTATATGTTGCAGCTGTCCAAAGCACGAATGGTGACCTTGTGAGACCTGCTTAGATTACTTCGCATGCCTGATGCATGCCTACGTGTATCGGCCACACGGCCACACTCTACTGTGCCACAGCAGGCTGCTGTTGCTATTGCTCCTTGGGTGGCCGGTCTCGCAGCCGCTTATACCACAGCTCCAAGTACTCCTTGCCCTTGGCTGTTAGAGCTGCCTGGTCTGGCCACCAGCACAGCTCCAGTGGGCGCCACCTGCTCCTCCATTGCGCTGCATGTTCACTGCCGCATTGCAGTCTGGTCCACTTACCTGCCTGGCTGTGGTGCTGGCTTGGCTTTGGCCCTTGGCCTTGGTGGGCCGGGTGGGCTCAATTGTCTGCTTAGCCTTGGTGCGCTTGCTGCACTTGGCTGGCGGGGGAGTGCTAGGCTCGGGCTCTGAAGCACTGGGCTGTGTGGCTTCCTGGCTGCATGGGGGCTGTGGCACTTTGCGTTTGGCATCTATTGGGCACCACATCAGGTCCCGCACTAGCTGCTCACGCTGCTGGCTCCAGGCTGGACGCAGCAAGCGGAGCTCCACCTGCCCCTCCTGGGAGTCTGCAGGCCTGTCACAAGGCTGTTGGCCATTCACTGCTGAGCTGAGCCGGTTGGTGCGGTGCTCATCCACAAGCACCACCCTGCCCCGTCGCTGGTCTTGGCCCCTGGGCCAGCACACCACCTTGCAGCAGGCCCGCAGCACCACGTCCCCACCCCACCCGCCCCCGGTGCCAATGCCAGCTGCGCCGAGAAACACCCACAGCTGCTTGGCACGGTATTGGCGCTTCATGGACAACTCAGCCATCTCCTTCTCCAACTGCAGCCATGAACACATGACACACAGGGTGGCCAACATGGTGGCGCCAGGCTAGGCATGGCACAGTTAACCACTCATTCACTTCATGCCATCCCACCACCTTCCATACACACCCCACCCACCCACCCTCACCTTTTTGAATCTCTGCTCCGTGCCCGGTCCTGGGCTCCGTACAGCCTTGCCCACTTGCTGCCGTGCCCACTTGGGGTCCAGGTACACCTCCCACACCGCGCCCAGGTGGCCAGGGTGACGGTGACGTGCTTTAGGTTGACCTCCAGGAAGGTGCGGGCTGAGCTGGCTGCTGCATTGGTGCTTGCATCCGCTCGGTGTCGCAGCGGGAGTTGTTCAGCCCACTGGCCCGCCGCACCTGGCCCTTGGACCGCATTTGGCCCGCCGCACCTGGCCCTTCCACCGGGCCAGCTGGTCTTCTACCAACTGGCCAAACTTCTTGTCCCACACCCCTGAGGCTGAACAAATTAACTGGGTGATGGGGAGGGGGCGTGTGTAGTGCACGCACATGCTGAAACCGTCTGTCTCCACCGTCATTTTTGGCCAGCTTGCTTGTGCTGAACCGCATGTCCCAATGTTAGCTCAGGGCTGGCTCTAGTCTGAAGGCTCTTGAAGACTCTTTGGTCAGCCCCAGCTGCTTGCACACTCCATGGAGCACTCTGCTGTCCAGCTTGATAAAGTGGATCCCTACCCTGGCCATGGGGGTGAGGGTGAAGGGGGGTGGGCAGGTGAGGGTCTAGAGCCCACCCCTACGCCTGCCCAGCTTTGACTGCCCTGGCACAGGTGGGGTGGCCGGCTGCTGCCACCACTCCAGACACCAGCACACATGCACTGCATGGTACATACGGCAGGGCAGGCGCAGGGGGTTCTGCAAGGAACCCTGCTTCTTCATGCCCAGCAGGCGGCGATGCTTGGCAGCCTCAGCCTTCAGCTCATCCACGTTCTTGTCCAGGTTGAAGGCCTTCAGCTCCGAGCACCACCATCACTTGCCGGCGTTGGGGAAGTGCTGGTGTATGCTGACCACCACCTGCATCGATGGTGTTGTGGTCTCCCCGCACATTGATGCTGCCCAGCTCCTGCAGCTTGGCCAGCAGCTCCTGGTTGCTGGGGTGGACGGGCATGAGCATGGGGTGGCGGAGCTGCCCTTTGGGCACAAGGCGCCACACGCACATGACCTGGCACACATACGAGCCGCCACATGAGCTGGCCAGCTCCAACCCCTAAGCAACCTCAGCAAAATATATGCAGCTTGCAGGAGCACACCATTAAGCGCCATGCCATGCAGGGTGATATCAGCAGAGACAGTGCAAACCACCCCCACCCCCAACCAAGTAACAATCATGCAAAAATCTGACCAAAGCTGGCTTGTGCTCGTGCTCTTGTGAAAGAGGGCAGATTGGGAGGGACTGACCAGGGAGCCACCCAGCTGCGTCGAGGTGGGTGGAGATGGCATTGTCTACCTCATGATGTAGGCTATGTCTCCACCATCAATCCCGCATATGCTTCTGCTTCATATCCAGGGCTGCTTCATATCAAGTCTGTCACCGGCGACCACCCCTACCACAACTGATTCAAAGCTGAAAACATATGGCATATAGGTTCTGTGCGGCGGAGAGGGCTGACAAGGAACTGGCTGCTGCCCCAACAGCTCACACACCTTAGGCATGGCAGCACTGTTCAGCTGCCGCCGGTGTCAGTATGTATGCAACACACGGATTGTACTCATCTTCCTGAAGAATGCACGCCTACATACCGGCAGCTCATAATGCGGAGCAGGTGATCAGCACTGAACAGTGCTTCTGCTGTATGTGCAGGGCTGTGCTACATGCGCACGTGAAGCGCATTATATCCTTGCCCATTGCCAACATTCGTTCCAAGTCCGACATCGGCGCTACTCACATGGAGCCTGAGACCCTGGAGCTCCAGGTCAAGCTCTCGTGCACAACCACCCCTACCACTACTGAGTCATCACAGATAATGACATATGGCACGTAGCTACTGTGCGGCGGAGAGGGCTGGCAAGGAACTGCTGACACACCTTAGGCATGGCAGCGCTGTCAGCTGCCGCCGGTGCCAGCATGTATGCGACACACAAATTGCACGCATCTTCCTGCAGAATGCATTGCCTACATACCGGCAGCTCGTACTGCGCAGCAGGTCGTCAGCAGGTTGACCCAGGATGGCATTGATCAGCACTGAGCAGTGCGTGTGTGGGGCGGGCTAGCGGCACAAAGCCAGGCACGAAGCACCAGCTCTTGACATGATAACTCATGGCACTGTGTGCGACAGCCATGCCTCATGGCCTTGAGGCCCAACCATGTGTGACAGGAGCCTACGCCCGAGCCTTGTAAGGGGTGTTTTGCTGCATTTGCTTGGCTGTCTCCTCATTCTTCCGCAACCCTTCGCGAGGTGCATAGTGTCTCCATAAACATAGGAGGGATATTGTCTCCATAAGTTACCGACTGCATACACCTTTTTCTTTCACTTAGTTTCACCCCTTACATTCTTTCACAACACAGCTTAAGACCAGTCGTAGAACAGCAAGCTGTCTCATACCAAGCTTAAGCTGGTAAAAGGGCTTGCATATTACCTTTTATATCTTCACAGCGACTTGTTTTGATATGTCTCAGTTCAGATGAGTGATGTGGCATGTAGGTGACATGGCGGGCTAGCTCTGCAGTGCGGTTGGCAGGTACAATGGTGCAGTGCGTGTTGGCGAACATCGCGGCGCATTCTGCCGTTACTAAGGGTGGCGGACTGACTCTCAAGTGCGACGACGGCGAGCTGTCGGTGCTACGGGATGTGTTTGTGGTGGCGTCGCCCCTGATAGAGGAACTGCTCAGCACGGGCACCACGTCGGTCAAGGTCCGTGCCCGCAGAAAAGCGACCGGGAAGCGGCCCGAGCGTTAAGCCATACCCAACTGCCCTATGCCGCTCCACAGCTGTAGCAATCCTGTGCGCCCGCTCGTGCCCGTTGTGGTCACTCCAGGTGTCAGGAAGCACCAAGGAGGAGTGGCTCCTTGTCATCAGCCAGCTCTACCCCATTGTGCCCCGACCAGAGCTGAGCCTGCCCCAGCTGCAGCAAGTGCTGCCTGTGGTGCACAAGGCACGTGATGTCCATCACTCTTCTGCCCCTGCACCCTGCACGTGTTTAACCTGCCATGAGCGAAGCCTATCCTGCTTGCTGCTTTGCTTGCAGTACAACTTCACAGAGCTGTTGCAGTTTGTGAGCAGCAGGCTGGTCACTGAACTACCCGGCACTTGGTCCCTCGACCCCGCTGCCCCTGGCTACATCATCAAGTGGCTGGTCACAGCTGAGCAGTTGCAGCTGGATGCCCTGAAGCAAGCAGCACTGGAGGGACTCAAGACACAACCTGGTCAGCAGATCAGGACGCAGATGGTGAACAAGGCGCTGGATGCTGACCTGCTGCACCTGTCTCTGGAGCTGATGCTGGAGGCTTGGAGGGTGTCACTACAGTCACATTATTGCCCCGCATGCGTGCAGAACTGCATGTGCCCAGCTAACTACAGGAATGGTTACGGCAGCAGCCTATGCAACACATGTCGTCAACGGAGACGTTGTGGGAATTGTAGTTTGTACTACTAGCCATGATGTGGCAGCCATGGATTGCGACGCCATATGGGACGCCATGGTGCCGGACACATGGGCTGCTGCTGAGGAAGAGAGTGCCCGCATTTGGCTAGGTTAACCAGGTTAAGGGGAGCCTGCTGATAGGTGTGAGACAAGTGTGGGTCGGGAGGTGCCGGGGATAATAGCTGTCAGCACACTGCCTTGGGGGCAAGTGCAGTGGCACCAGTGACCCACCTCCAGCGTTAGCAGCAGCCAATGCAGCCAATGGCCAAGAAGAGGCACATGTCACCTCAAGCCCAGCTGGGTAGTGATCTGGGCTCACTAGTTGTAAGAGAAGACTGATTGAACGAGGGTACTAATTTGATGTCCTGTCTTGTGTTAAAGCTAGCGTAGTCCTCGATAGTGGTGCTAGTTGGATGAGTTGGCAGGCACGACTGAGCTACGTGACGTAACCTGCAGTTCAGGGCCACGAGTTGCGTCGATGCAAGGCGGTGCTGTGCTAATATTGATGGCCATGACGGGTGCTTGCCTGAGGGTACTTGGACATGTAATTGTGTGGGTCCAGGTGATGGCTGTTGCTAGTGCGGCAGTGCATTGCTGGCTTAGTCACACGGCTGAGTGTCGGGTGTATGCCTGTCTACGCTTGACTTCCTTGGGCACAGATAACATAGAGAGGGATGATGGTACCCAGTTCATTGGGTTGGGGTAGGGGTGTAGGAACCCGGCGAACTTAGTCTCCATGCATGGCCCGGGCTACTGGCCGTTGGATTGTTGATGGCATTAGGGTTTCCGTCTTCGTGAAACTGTCCATTGTCGACCTGTGGGCAGAACGCGCAATGCGTTCATGCAGGCTGCGCTCCTGCCCACGCAAGGTTTGCACGCGTACAGCAGCAAATAGGCAGGCGCGAGTGCGGGCAACAGGCAAAGTCACCTGCCCGGACGCATCACTACTCGCGGTGTGTGTACGTGTGCATCACGCTGTGTGTGTACGTGTGCATCACGCTGTGTGTTTGCCCCCGTGAGAAAGTCGTCCCCTTCCCAGGGTCGCCAGCGTGTGCAGCACAATGCCCCAATCTCCGGCGGTGCGTGGTGCAGGTTGTGAAGGCGCACCCCAGCGTCGTCAAGCGTGGCGAGGTGACCCTCGAGTGCGACGATGGCGGGTTGTCGGTGCTGCGCGATGTGTTCGTAGTGTCGTCGCCCTGGATGGCTGACCTGCTTGGCGAGGGCTGCACGTCGGTCAAGGTGGCCGCCGAAATGCTCAAGTCCCCCATATCGCAAGCCAACCAAAGCCATCATGTGCGCCGCTCGTGCCCGTTGTGTTCACTCCAGGTGTCAGGCAGCACCAAGGAGGAGTGGCTCCTGGTCATCAGCCAGCTCTACCCCATTGTGCCCCGCCCAGAGCTGAGCCTGCAGCAGCTGCAGCAAGTGCTGCCGGTGGTGCACAAGGTACGTGCCAAATGTGCACAGGTGCGAGAAGGGGGGAAACCAGGCAGTGTGGGGCCGTGCCTGGCTAGTGTCTACCACATGTGTTGCAGGCCTCATTGGACAATCACTCACTATGCTTCATGCATGGTGCAAGTTCTGAGCATCATGGTCGCAGTGAGGGTTCACAACTACCCCTGTGGCTCCTGATAGCGTCCTCCCTGCCATGCCTATCTTGCTTGCAGTACAACTTCTCAGAGCTGCTGCAGTATGTGAGCAGCAGGCTTGCCACTCAATTGCCCAGCAGCTGGTCCCTGGACCCCTCTGCCCCTGGCTACATCATCAAGTGGCTGGTCACAGCTGAGCAGCTACAGCTGGATGCCCTGAAGCAAGCAGCACTGGAGGGGCTGAAGACACAAGCTTTTCTGCAGATCAGGACGCAGATGGAGACCAAGGCGCTGGATGCTGACCTGCTGCGCTTGTCCCCCAAGCTGATGCTGGAGGCTTGGAGGGTGTCATTACAATCATTTTGCACCCAATGCACGCAAAACTGCACTTGCGGCTCTGCCTACAGGAGCCATTACCGCAACAGCCAGTACAGCAGCAGCATGTGCAGTGCATGTGGTCAGCGGCAACGTTGTGGGCATTGTGGTTGTTACTACTCGCTGGCAGCCGCGTAATGTGGCAGCCATCGACATTGCACATGGAATGTCAAGGTTCATGCAATTGGCTTCTCACAATAAAGAGAGCAACCACAGGCCACCCACAAGTTTCTAGGCTGACCATCAAGGGGAGCCTGCTGATAGGTGTGAGAGGGCGGTGCCTGGGCTGATAATTTGTCATTGTTGCTTGAAAAGATGCAGCCATCTCACTATCACACGGTCACACTATCTCACTATCACACGATGACAAAGGGGCAGGTGCAGTGACACTGTTGGAGTAAGGAGGTTGAGGTCAGTCAGACCATCAGAGTTTCTGGGAGTACTTGACTAAAGTGTGAGGCAGTTTTAGTTCGCGCTCTGCAGTAGGGCCTTTACTGCGTTTGTCCGGTCGAGGCCATCCCTCTAACGAGTGCTGTGCTGCCTTTAGGTGAGCGTAAGCTCGCCCTATGTTTGTAACTGCGTTTGTCCGGTCGAGGCCATCCCTCTAACGAGTGCTGTGCTGCCTTTAGGTTATGGGCCCACAAGCCTAATGCCGAAATCTGAGGGTGGCAAAGAAACTCCCGGCTCGCAGTCCAGTGCGATGGCAACTTTGCCGTATATTTCGCCGCCAATCCTCGTGCTGAATGCGTCCACATCGTTTGTCGAATGGAAGGGGAATGCGCAGGGAGCGCTCATGATGGCTGGCTGCTGGAGTGCTATGTGTGGCACAGACAGCGACCCAGCGCGCAATGAGCGCGCTTATGCCTGGCTATTGTGCTGCTGCAAGGGGCACTACCTCAGCATGGTGCAAGCAGCAAAGACAGCACCTGCAGCCTGGAAGGCACTAATTGCAGACCAGCAGCGCACGGGGTTCAGCCATTGCTCTGAGCTGTGGCACCAGATCAATCATCTGCAGCTGGGGTCAGGGGAAAGCATCTCTCAGCTGTGCAGCAGGCTCTCTGACTTGGTGTTGGAGTTGGCAGAGGCCGACGAGACCGTCAGTGAGGCTGTGCAGGTCAGAGCTTTGCTGCAGGCCGTTCCCTCCCTGCCTCCCTATGATATGGCCAGAGAGTTCATCACCCAGGGGGCTGATGCGTCCGCCCCTAGCCTGGCTGATGTGAAGCGGCGCTTGCAGAATGCAGAGGCGCGTGTGCGCAACCAGCAGCCCGCACAGCTGGCAGCCATACACGCTCCCCGCAGGTCTAGTGCCAGTCCAGCCAGCAGCAGCAGCCGGCATTCGGCTGCCAAGCCGGGTGCTGATCCCTCCTCATCCTCACCGAGTCCTACTGCCCTGAGCCGTGTAAAGTGCTTCAAGTGCGGCAAGCGTGGGCACATTGCCTGTGACTGCAAGGAGCCAAACAGCAGCAGCAGCAGCAGCGGTAGCAGCAGCGGAGGGGGTGGTGGGGCAGCTGGTGGTGGGGCAGGTGGGGGCGGTGGGGCACCAGGCAACCGTGGGGCTGACAAGGGTCGGGCAGCTAGTAGTGCAACTGCTGGCTTGTTTCATGCTAAACTCATGGCCATGCAGGCTGTACCTAGCAGTGGGGCCAGTGGGAGCGGTGGGGCCAGTGGGAGCAGTGGGAGCAAGGGTGGTGCGGTGCACAATGGTGCAGCTGGTGGTGGGGCAGGGATTGAGGTGCAGTGCTGCTGGAGCCATGCAGCTGGGCTCTCCTCCCTATACCCATGCGTGTCAGCCAAGCCCACCCCATCCCTTGCTGCTGCAGCACAGGTTGCTGCCATGCCCCGCTCATCAGGCTTGCTCAGCAGCGAGCGCTTCTGGCTGGCCGACTCCGGCGCTAGCCACCACATCACCCCAGACCGCAGCCTGCTGCATGATTTTCAAGCTGTGGAACAGCCGGTGAGCCTGGCCTTGGGCAAGAACACAGCCAGGCTGGTAGCCCATGGGGTGGGTAATGTCCGCCTAGTCAGTGAGTCAGGGCAGTGTTTTACACTGCGTGGTGTCCTGTGGGCTCCCGATGCAGCTGCCAATTACCTCTCCACCGTGGTAGCAGACCTCGCGGGCTGGAGGGTAGTACAGGAGGGGGGTGGGATCAGAATAGAGGACAGGGCAAACCCAGCCAGCTTCTGCGTCAAGGGTGCGCTGGTGGGCAGGTCATACCTGATCCGGTGCTCAGCAGAGCCAGCTGTGGTGGGGTGTGAGCCCCCTGCTACAGCCCATGCTGTCACAGCGGAGACCCCGCAGCTTCTGCATGAGCGGCTAGGTCACCTAAGCTATGGGGCCATGGCAGACCTAATTGGGAAGGGGATGGTGTCGGGCGTAGGCATCAGCGCAGCGCAGTGCAAAGCAGCCGGCAGCGGTGTGTGCCCCGGGTGTGTTGCGGGCAAGATGCACCGCAGGGTGGCAGACACGTTGCCCTCCCTGGCTCCCCCTGTGAAGGGGGTGCTTGACCTGGTGCACACTGATGTGTGCGGCCCATTCCATGTCGCCTCGGTGGGTGGCTATAGCTATGTGGTCACCTTCCTGGATGAGTACAGCGGGCTGTCCTTGGTGGAGTGTGTCAAAGCCAAGTCAGATGTGCCAGGGGTCATCATCAGCACAGTGCAGTGGCTTGAGACTCAGAGCGGCCGCAAGCTGAAGGCTTTGCGCAGCGACAACGGCACGGAGTACATCAACCAAGAGGTCAGGGCCTTTCTGGCAAGCAAGGGCATTCAGCACCAGCGGTCAGCGCCCTACAGCCCTGAGCAGAATGGCAGCGCTGAGCGGCTGAACCGCACCCTGATTGAGAAGGTCAGGTGCATGCTCTACACAGCTGGCCTGCCAACAAGGCTGTGGACAGAGGCTGTGCGCACAGCTAACCACCTGCGGAACCTCTCGCCCATGCGGGGCAAGGGTGCCGTGGGAGCTCTTTTTCGGGGTCAAGCCAGACATTTCAGCGCTCCGGGTGTTTGGTGCAACAGCCTATGCTCACGTTCCTCAGCACATGCGTTCCAAGCTAGAAGGGAAGGCGGTGCAGGGGTTTCTGGTTGGGTATGAGATGGGCAGCAAGGCATACAGAGTGCTGGTCCCTGGTGGAAGAATCATTGTCACCAAGGACGTGGTCTTTGATGAGCTGGCAAGGGGTGAGCCTCTGCCTGTGTCAGAGGTGGCTGAGGTCATGGCCACAGCTGAAGAGCTGAGCGTGCACATCTCAGCCGCAGAGCCAAGCCCTGAGCCGGCAACAGGGGGTGCGGGTGGGGAAGCAGTGGGAGCTGACAGCTCAGGTACTGACAGCGGAGCTGGCAGCGCAGCCTCAGCAGGTGGGGGTGGGGCAAGTGCTTCAGCTGCTGAACCAGCGGCATGCCCGGTCCCGCTGCGGCAGTCGCTTCGCTTGCAAGGGCTGCCACCAGCTGGCAGCCTGGCATCCTGTGTGTTGCAGCTTCCCGCAGCAGCTGTGCCTATTCCGCACACCATTCTGGAGGCGCGTGCAAGTGCCTTGGCTGAGCAGTGGGCGGTTGCTACAGATGCGGAGATGGAGTCTTTGCATGGCCACCGCACATGGGAGCTGGTGGACCCGCCCCAGGGGTGCCGCCCCCTGGACAACCGCTGGGTGTTTTCAGTCAAGGAGGACAGCCAGGGCCACATTGCCCGTCTCAAGGCACGCCTTGTGGTCAAGGGCTTCATGCAGCGGGAGGGGGTTGACTTCACCGAGCTGCATGCACCGGTCAGCAAGCATGCTACCGTGCGTGCCCTGCTGGCTACAGCTGCTGCTTGGGACATGGACCTGGAACACCTCGATGTCAAGACAGCCTTTCTCAATGGCTATTTGGATGAAGAGATCTACATGAAGCAGCCAGCTGGCTACGAGGACGGCTCGGCTCGGGTGTGCCGGCTGAAGCGTGCTCTGTACGGGCTGCGCCAAGCCCCCCGGGCCTGGCATGCCCGCCTCAAGGCTGAGCTGGAGCAGCTAGGCTTTGCAGCCAGTGCAGCTGACTCGTGCCTGTTCACTATGGTGCGGGGCAACAGCAAGGTCCTGCTGGCAGTCTACGTGGACGACTGCCTCCTGGCAGTGAGCAAGGGGGATGCTGAGACCATGGCGTGGGTGAAGCAGCGGTTGGCAGCTGTGTTCGACATCCACCAGCTGGGCAGTGCAGAGCGGTTTCTGGGCATGGAGATTGTGCGGGATCGGGCAGCGGGCAGGCTGGTGCTGAGCCAGGAGCGGTATGCCGCAGCGGTGGTTGACCGCTTCGGCTTGGCTGATGCCAGGCCCAAGGCCACCCCGCTAAGCACCTCAGAGCAGCTAGTTCGCGAGGGGGAGGTGGTGTTGCGCATGGGGGAGCACAGCTACGCAGAGCTTGTGGGCAGCCTCATGCATCTGGCTGTTTGCACACGGCCAGATATCGCTCATGCCGTGGGCCTGTGTGCCAAGTATATGGCTGCACCCACACAGCAGCACTGGGAAGCCTTGTATGGTGTGCTGCGCTATGTGGCAAGCACGGTGTCTCATGGGCTGGCCTTTGGTGGCGCTGAGGGCCTTGTGGGGTTTTGTGATGCTGATTTTGCGGGTGACCTGGACACTCGCCGCAGCACCACAGGCTTCGTGTTCACAATGCATGGTGCCGCAGTGTCATGGTCCAGCCGCCGGCAGCCCACAGTGGCTGTGAGCACCACAGAGGCAGAGTATATGGCAGCCTCTGCAGCTGCCAAGGAGGCTCTGTGGCTGCGGGTGCTGTTGGCTGATCTCTCTGTGGGCTCTGCTGTCGAGCCTGTCACCATCATGTGTGACAATGAGGCAGCCATCACGCTCATCAAGCATCCTATTGCATCTGCCCGCTCCAAGCACATTGATGTCTTGCATCATTTTGTCCGTGAGCGTGCTGCCCGGGGTGAGCTGGTGTTCAAGTATCTTGCGTCTGGGGCTAATGTGGCTGATGCCATGACCAAGGCCCTGCCAGGTGTCAAGTATGAGTTCTGCAAGTCTGGTATGGGCATGGTGAAGTGACAAGTGTGTGGGGGTAACTCTGCTGGCTGCCTGAGTGGGAGTGTTGGAGTAAGGAGGTTGAGGTCAGTCAGACCATCAGAGTTTCTGGGAGTACTTGACTAAAGTGTGAGGCAGTTTTAGTTCGCGCTCTGCAGTAGGGCCTTTACTGCGTTTGTCCGGTCGAGGCCATCCCTCTAACGAGTGCTGTGCTGCCTTTAGGTGAGCGTAAGCTCGCCCTATGTTTGTAACTGCGTTTGTCCGGTCGAGGCCATCCCTCTAACGAGTGCTGTGCTGCCTTTAGACACCATGATGGCCAAGCTGAGACACCTCAACCCCAGGTGGGCAGCGATCTGGGCTCAGAAGTGCAAGAAGAGGTGGGGTGGACAGGTTGCAGTAGGGGGTTAATTGGATGTCCTGTCCTGTGTTGCAGCTGGCTTAGAACTTGATGGTGGTGCTATTGGATGAGTTGGTAGCTAGGCATGTTGGTGCTGCAAGCCCAATCCTTGCAGCTGGGCACTGTGGTGTTAGTGAATGAATACCGCACCAGACAAGTCAGCACGGCTCAATCACGTGACGTAGCGCACAGGCAAATTAGTGCGAATATTCGTCATCCTAGGGGGGTAGTTTTTTGATGCGGTTCGCCTCGGATTGTCCTTGCGACTCCAACGCCACTTGGCGCGTGTTGAAATTCTTAGTGTTTGAGCAGTTGGAGTGTAGCCACCTACTTTTAGTGTTTGAGCAGTTGGAGTGTAGCAACAACCGGGCTGAGCTGCCAGGGTCACCCCCGCCATTGGCCCCGCAATTCACTTTTTGGCACCGTCTTTGATCCGCTGCATGTAATTCTTCCACCATTGGGCTCGACATCTCACAACGGTGTCGCTAGCAGGTTAGGCCCTCTTTTGTCGATTGTACTGCATTGTCTCGACGACTTGATTAGCTTCGCAATGGCAATCTCCATCTGTTTATATGCGTGTCGTAACAGGAGAGGTGGATTGGTGGCCGGAGGCATTTCCGTGCCAAGCAGCCTTTGCTGCCGTTGGACTGGGCAACTCGCGAATACATCTCAGGTAAGCACGGGGTGCTGTTTCTTAGTGCGTTTTGCATACAATGTCAACACATGCAACCAAATCTGCTGACCTCCACAAGTGCTTGGCTGTTGTGAGGATCAGCATCAAACCCACAGCAGCCCAAGGGTCTTCCAAGCAGGAGTGCAGCAAGGGAATCAGCTCTTGAAAACAGTGAGCAAGAGGTGGGTAAGGTTGTAATATACCTCACTCAGTCCGGGTCAGTTTGATGTTCACTCGCACACTTCCGTAACGCATGACAGGCATGAATAGCTTGAGGTAGCACACAACAGTCACCTGCCCGACTTTCATCTCTTATTATTTCTTATGAACGACGCTACGCCTCAATATGTTGAGCAAACATGTGTTTATGTGTTTCTATGCGCAGGATGCCGTCGACATACTACCACCCTTATCTCAACAGTCCAACAGCTAGGGATGAGCCCTATGCTAGACTGTGTGCTGTTTGTGGACTCACGTGTGCAGCCAAGAATAGGGATGGGTTTGTGAAGGTTCACCGAGTGGGGGAGGATGCGTGCCACGGCCGCTACCTGGTTGTCTTTGGTCGCGCTAGCGTGCTGATGGGCTGCGTGGTAGATGCATGCCAACGTGCAGGGCTTGCCCCCCCGGCGCATAGAGATTGCGTCAGGATGCACCAGAAGCAACAACCCCCTCCTCCCTCCCCACCCCGGCAGCCACCTCCTCCTCCCCCCTTCTCCCTCCCCCCCTCCTCCCTCCCTCCCCACCCCACCTCACCCCACCTCCTCCCTCCCCCCCTCCTGCCTCCCTCCACATCCTCCTCCTCACTCCCCACCCCGGCAGCCACACCTCCTCCCCCCTTCCATGAGCTGGATCAGGCATGGACTGCCTTGCAACCACTTCCAGGCCCACCTGCACAGCCTACCAGAACCCCCGTGAGGCTGTTCAACCGGTTTGCTTTGCTTGACCTGGAGTCTGCGGTGCAACAGGAGCAGGAGGTGATTGAATTGCAAGTGCTGTCTTCGGCACGCAGCCAAAAGCGCCGCCGCTTGCTGCTGGCCACACCTCCAGCCCACCCCACCCTCCCCACTATCCCCACCCTCCCCACCCTCCCCACCCTCCCCACCCTCCCCACCCTCCCTCCCCACCATCCCCACCCCACCCTCCCCACCCCTCACCCTCCCCACCCCACCCTCCCTCCCCACCCTCCCCACCCCACCCTCCCCGCAGCAGCCCACCCCACCCTCCTTGCAGCAGCCCACCCCACCCTCCTTGCAGCAGCCCACCCCACCCTGCTTGCAGCAGCCCACCCCACCCTCCTTGCAGCAGCCCACCCCACCCTCCTTGCAGCAGCCCACCCCACCCTCCTTGCAACAGCCTACCCCACCCTTCCTATAGCAGCCCTACAGCCCTGCAGCCTTGGAGCAGTCCTGCAGGAGGTGCAGCCAATGTTGTTGCCTGTCACAGGCTCTTAAAAGCGACAGCGTACACAGCCTCCCTCTACAGCTACACCAGACCTCACCCCCACAACAGCCGCCACCACCAGCCCCGCAGCCACATCCCACTCGGTGGTGTTGCGATACATGGGCAATGTGGCCCGTGTCCTTCAGCAGTTGTCTTGGAGTGACAGGGCTGCCCATGTGACGCTGGTGCCCATGTGCCCATGTGACGCTGGTGTGCATCACATAGAGTGCATGCGTCGGTCTTGCTCAATGTGCAAAAGCAAGCATCTGCATCTAAAGCCGGGTGTGGATAGGTCCACCATGTTGCTAGTGAAACAATATGCCCCCAAACAGCAAGAGAAGGGTCCACAAAAGGTAATATTAGTGTACCTTGAGCACAATGTGCATGAGGCATTGGCTTTGCTGAATCAGCAGTTGCCAGAGTACATATGGCACCATCATATAGCACACCACCAGCTTGCCACATTTAGGGCGCACCAGGCAGCTGTACACAGCAGTCACCCTGGCATGGTTGTCATATCCTGTGACTGGTCAGAACGCTTCACTGTGCAGCGGTCACAAGAGATTCAATCAGAGCACTGGTGCCCACACACTGTGGGCATCCTTGTAGCATGTGTGTATTTTAAAACTGCCAGTGATGCCTACAGGGAAGAGACGGTTTATGTCTTGACAGATGGCAATGATCAGGGCGCACCAGCCACACAAGCCGCATTGTATCAGGTGATTGCCCACTTAAAGCACAACGCTGGCATGGACTTGCAGGATTTGTTCATGTGGTCGGATGGTTGTGTTGGGCAGTTCAAAGGTACCCCAGCATTGCAACAACACCGTCGCATGGCACTAAACTTGTCTGTGCCATTGTGGTGGTCGTATGGTGCCACCTCCCACTTCAAGGGCAGGCATGACTCAGAGGGTGGAGTCTTGAAGCACAAGTTGAGGGATATGGTCCTGGCAGATCATGATGGCTTGGCCACGTGCAGGGCTCAACAGCTGACAGCTGCTTTCAATAAGAAGCACACAGAGCCTGCATCCCAAGTTGGTGCATGCAAGGCCCACCGGGACAGGGCAAAAGTGATGAGGAGGGAGTGCTTGGTGTTAGATGAGGGGTTGGTGAAGGAGTGCTACAAGCAAGATGAGGATGCTGACAGCTTCAAGGGTACAGTACAAGGGTCTCGTGCACAACACAGCATGTATTTTCCTGCTAATACCGAGGGTGAGCTCATGTGGTCAATGACGGCATGTGCTTGTGGTGCACGCATGAGCAACCCCCCTCAGCCGTGTGGTGCACAATGCCGTGGTTCGATGCCTCTTGAGCCAATGCCCATGTTGCTAGACAAGGAAGCTGCTAGGCAAGCTGCTTTGAATGCAGAGTGTATTAAGCTCATGCTCTTGGACACCCCTGATATGCCTCAATTTGATACACTGAACAAGGACCTGTTGAAAGCATGGTGCAAGCACAAGAACATCAGAGGGGTTTCAAGTAAATCAAAGAATGAGTTGCGTGACATGTGCCTGCTGAAGTTGAGGAAGAAGGTTGAGGCACCACGGCACATGTAACACTGAAAGCCAGAGCCATCCCCAGCCATCCCGACAACATATTGCCAAGTGATGATGTAGCGCTGTCATGGTGCAGCTTGTATTTGCATAGAGTCATGCCGCAACGTCAGTGAGGTAAGGGGTGCCAGCTGGCTGACTTGTGCGCATATATACGAATTATTTGCGCCATGCACTGACATGCAAGCAGGCGTACTGCACTTGTGCCGTTGGCTTACGGCGTGCGTAGAAAGATTGCCAGCATCGTCTTATGATGTGCGTGAGTCTTTAAGGAGCGGAAGCCACAGGTCAGGTTTGGGCGGGCGCCGATCTGAGCTAGTGTTTTGCGGCTGCTGGGTGCCGCATACGCCTGTTACACCCGATTGCGTCAAAACTTTGTCGCGAGCTACACGGAGATTCGCGCCCCAGACCGTCTCACATTTGCGGGGCCAATGGCGGGGGTGACCTGTTGCTAGGGAGGCTCGGGCAGTGCTATGCTGGCTGAGGCACATTGCATATGGGATGTCACGGTGTCATGCAAATGGCTTCTGAGAAGGTAGAGAGCTCTCGCAGATTTATACGCAAGTGGTTAGGCTGACCAGCAAAGGGAGCCTGCTGACAAATGGAAGACAGATGTGGGTTGGGTCGTGCCTGGGGTGTCAGCACGACAGCTGGGCTGGAACTTGCCTGGACTGATAGCAGTCAGCGCAGTCAAGCAGAGGTGTACGCTGGGTTGCACTACGGCTGGCAGCAGGACAACGGAGCTGGGCAGTGCCTGGGTTGAAAGCAACCAGCGCCGTCACCCCCCTGCAGCAGCAGCAATGTGGCCAGGGTGGTGATAGGACGAGGTGTGGGGCATGTAGCCCATTCTACATGCTGTGACTGGCTGAAGGCCTCGCGTGGGAACAGTGCTCGTTGCACAAAGAGATAAGGGTGTAGATGAATGCAAGTAAGCCTCCTAAAGTAGAAAGCAAGCGCAGGGTGCAGCTTCAGTGAACAAAGCCGAAACCATAAAGCTGACGCAACAGGGTGGCCGGCAGCAGCAAGGGGCCAGGGGCGGGGCGGGGCGGGGCGGGGCGGGGCGGGGCGGGGCGGGGCGGGGCGGGGCGGGGCGGGGCGGGGCGGGGCGGGGCGGGGCGGGGCGGGGCGGGGCGGGGCGGGGCGGGGCGGGGCGGGGCGGGGCGGGGCGGGGCGGGGCGGGGCGGGGCGGGGCGGGGCGGGGCGGGGCGGGGCGGGGCGGGGCGGGGCGGGGCGGGGCGGGGCGGGGCGGGGCGGGGCGGGGCGGGGCGGGGCGGGGCGGGGCGGGGCGGGGCGGGGCGGGGCCATTGTGCTTAATCCATGTCAGCCAGCTCTACCCCATTGTGCCCCGCCCAGAGCTGAACCTGCAGCAGCTGCAGCAAGTGCTGCCTGTGATTCACAAAGTACGTGCCAGATGTGCACAGGTGCAAGCAGGGGCAGCACTGTGGGGCATGCTTGGCTGGTGGCTGTCTCAGCTAATGCAGGCCCTCTCCCATACCGTCGCTCACACCGTCGCTCACACCGTCGCTCACTATGGTTCTGCATCTCACATGGTTCTGCATCTGAGCATGCTGGTCACAAAGGGGTCGTCAGTTACCCCTGTGGCTCCTACAGTTGTCCTACCTGCCATGCATATACTGCTGGCAGCACAGCTTCCCAGAGCTGCTGCAGTTTGTGGAAAGCAGGCTGGCCACACAACTGCCCAGTAGCTGGTCCCTGGACTTCACTGCCCCTGGCTACATCATCAAGTGGCTTATCATGGCTGAGCAGCTGCAGCTGGATGCCCTGAAGCAAGCAGCACTGGAGGGGGCTGGAGGCACAACCTGGTCAGCAGATTCGAGTGCAATTAGCAAGCAACATGTTGGAGGCTGACTTGCTTCGCTTGTCACCTGGGCTGATGCTGGAGGCCTGGAAGGTCACAGTGGAGAAGAAGGCCTGCCCCTCATGTACACAGCAGTGCAATTGCAATCAATACCAAAGAAGCCTGTACGACAGGGGCGGCACAAACTCCGCGTGTGGCGTAATGATAAGATGTGGGAGATGTGGTGGGTACTACTGGGTACATGATGTCCCAGCCGTGAACATTGTGTATGAGGAGTCATGATGCCATGCAAGTAGCCGCTGATACTTGTTGCAAGCAAGGGAATACACGCAGGGTACACAAGCAGAGGAGCCTGGGCTGGTAGCAGTCAGCAGCAGCAGCAGCAGCAGCAATGTGGCCAGGGTGGCGACAAATGGAGGTTTGGGGCATGTGGCTGGCATGACTGGCTAAAGACATTGCGTGGGAACAGTGATTGTTGGATTGGATTGTTGGATTGTTGGAATGGATTGATGGTTTGGATTGCAAGCAAGTGGTTTAGGGGGAAGTTGCAAGGCCCTGCCCTACTACAGCTGTAGCAAGCAAAGCCAAACACCATGAAGCTTACCGTGACTGTCACCATGAAGCTTACCGTGACCGTCACACCATGAAGCTTATCAGTGACCGGCAGTAACAGGTGGCTAGCAGCTGCAGGATGGCTCATCGTGTGGGCAGCATTTGAGCGTGTGGCGGTGTACACAACAGTGCTGTTGGAGCTGAACCTGTGATCCACCTGTGAGCATGCACATGTGAGCACTTGGTGCATGGGCCAGATTAGTGCTACAACAAGTGCTACACAGCTACGGCCAAGCTGAGGCACATCGCAGGCCACATCACCTAACATCGTGGTTGAAGGCTCCTGCTCAACATGCAGCCTGGCCTATGACCTCAGTCATGCAGCAGGCATGACAGCAGGTCATGTAGCATGATGGTAAGCAGTCAGGTATGGTGCTCCTGGATGACTTCCGCACTGGTTCAGCTCAGCTGAACGCATCTCTCAGCCATGTTTTGAAAGATTCTAAGCATGGACTTTGCCTGTTGTAAGGGGGTTTGAGTACGCATGCTCAGCTTTTTCAGGTGTGTTGCCAGGGTGCACAGCTCAGTGTTAGGTCAGATGCTGCTGCATGAGTTTTCTGAGTGCTTCAGGCTTTAGGCTGCTTGCAAGTTTGGGAACACTGCCAAACTGCCTCACAGCGACCTGCTTATGCAGGTAATCAAGGCAAACGTAGAGCTAGGCAGTAGTTGCCAGGCCAGTTCAAGCGCTCACTTCCAGCTGGCTGCCAGGGAGGGGCTTTTGGAAGAGAAGTTCACACTGACCCCTGAAATGGTCCTAGGCACCAAAGCCATTGAAATCAAGTGGGTCAATAGGTGGGGGAGGCATGCTTAAGACGATGCATCGGGAAAGGTGCTCGTATGCATTGGCCCCAATCACATGTCAGCACACATGTGCACACGCCAGCTTCTAAAACCCCTCTTGATAAATCTTGATAAGAGTTGAGAACTTGGCAGGTGGTCCACAGTTGAGTTCCCTAGCTAGTGACGCAGGGCTGGAGACTTCGATTCACTTCGATGGTTGCCAGACTGGCATCAGCATAGTGGGGCAGCATGGAGGGTTTAGCCCACCTCTTGGAGCCTAGTAAACAAGGGATCGGTGCAGTTGCCACTGCTGTGCTCCTACTGTGGTCTCCTCCAAGTTTCAGAGCCCCTGAGCCAGCGCATGTTGGTCACGATGTTGGACATGGGGTCGGGCTCCTCGCACATCGCGCACTATTCATCGCGTCAATGAGGGACTCACAGATACTGGGTCAGCGTACATCAAGTCCGCAGGCTCGGTAGGGTCGGATACCCGGCAACATGCCCGACCAGCTCGGCGCTTGCCTCAGCGCGGCCGCATTCCGACGCTTCAATCCGCGTGTAAACCCGTGCAGAGATGAGTCCGGAAAAGCCGTTGTCCCTTATCGTTAGGGGGGTTGGTGGTTCAATGGGAGGGGTAGCCACCTGCTGGACAAGAAGCTTTCAGCACAAGTCCGCACGACCATGACCAGGTAACTTTGGCACTGTCGTTGGGTATTATTGGTTCTGTGGTGGAGAAGGCCAGGTTCTGGGGGGTCAGCTTAACATAGCTCCATTGTTCTGGATGTTCTGCTGGGGTGGTTGATGGTGCTGAACAGTCCACTTTGAGTGCGCCGCAACAAGTTCGGTCGAGGAGCTGCCAAGTAGCCTAGTGGCTGGCGGCTCCAGCGGCGGAAGCCATCTTCTCTCAGCCCGGTGAGGAGAAGATGGTGGCTTGACAGACTGGTGTGGGTGGTGCCCTCCAAAAAGCAGGCTGGTAGCCCCGACAGGGCAGGTGCATGTTATGTTGCTTGTGATGGGCGAGTGTGCGGGCTTTAGAGGACAGAGTCATCTTTTTAAACATCAGCACAGGGTAGCTTACAAACCATAGTCCCACCTGTCCCGGCCAGACCACCAGAGTGCAAGATGCACATGGCCAAGCAACTCGGCACACTGCATACTTCACCAACACCCACCCCAGCCTGGTTATGGTCCTCTCAACCTGACTATATCCCTCTCAATCTGGCTATAGTGCAAACTTCTGACAAGAGGATGGACACGATTATAAAATGCCACCAGCCTCAACGCTACAGCTGAACCTTCCAGAACTCGTCCAACAGTATCCTGCTGCGCATCAAACTACATGTGCAAGGACCACTGTGCACATGCTAACCTAGTGCTGTGCCGCCAAGGTAGTTTGCTCATGGCTGCAAGGCTGGTGTGCCCATGACAAAGCAACATGTGACAGCTAGCACCATCAACAGCTGCTCTACAGCGCCTTCGCCTCAAAGCTGCAAAGTAACCAACGCTCCATGCCAGGGTTGACTAGCTGCACATGGGTTACATTCCAAGGTAAGACACTGGCAGCATGCAGCCCCAGCTCCCCTCACCCACTCCCTACCTTCCCACATATGCCATCATTAAACTCCCATGACAGCTCTGCCTTGCCAGCCCTTGTTTACAAGCTGACGTACAGCCCTGTTCACTGCTGAGCCTGGGAGCTATGCCAGCACTGGTTTAGCAAGTAGACCAAGACAGCATCGCTCCTAAAACTACTGGACTACCAAGGGACAAACTCAACCCAAGCTGCTGCTGCTCAACCCAGGCTGTGACATGCCTACGCCCCAATACAAGTGTGCACATATGTTTATGTTTATGCATGAAGTCATCTGACGTCAATCAGGCTGTGACAAAGTAGCCGCCGCCTCCTGGCTGTTGTGATATCCTGGCTGGCACACATGACTGAGCCTAAGCCCACACCTGCCAGGGTGAAGAAGAAGCTGGACCCACATCAGACCAAACTGCGCCGCTGCGACAGCACGCTGTAACCCCGATGGGGACTTGGCTCCTTCTTGACGTAATGATCAGAGTACTCGCTTTTCCAGCTAAGCTGTGCAAAGGGGACCAGCTTCAGACTGCGATAGGTCAAAGATGTGTGGGGGAGCTCAACCTGCAAACGCCATGCAGAATGGTAGCTGTGGTGTAGGGCAATGAGGTTAAGGCAGCGATAGGTTGGAGGCAGCTGTGCGATGGTGGTGTGCGACAAAGTTGACATGTCCCACATCATGGCATCGCTGACAAGCCTACCGTGAATGAGCCATTTCCGCGATAAGTGGAGTGCGGCAAAGACCGAGTGTGCATCAGAGGCGCAGGGAACAACTCCAGTTTGTCCTTCTTAGCCTTCACAGCTGTTTTGATGGCTGTGCTGTCCGCCATCAGCTTGTCGTAAGTGTGGTGGCTGCCCGTGTGCAGCTTGCCTGCCGTGCTGCGCTTGTGGGGTGTGCCACTGGCCCTGAACTCCGGGGCTGGCGATTCAGTGCTGCTCGTGGCATCGTGGAAATGTGCAGAGGTACTGAGGAAGGGTTCGGGTCGAACGAAATACCGCTTTGTCTGCCCGTGCTCGCTGTATACCATGTTGGTTTTCGTGCGCTGGTGCTACTCTAAGGACCTGCAGTGTACTGATGAAGAAACGCTTGCCAACGCTGGAATCTCCGCACCTTTGTTACGCGTTTACGCTTGCAGCAGAGTTGCATGTCCGCGTCCCGTGCCACTCTTTACATGCAAACATATCATTGTCATGCGTGCATCAACGGCCCAGTTACCCGCTTGTTGTTATGGCTGCTCCGTGGTGATGTACACAGCTGTCAGCATAGCTATTCGTGTCCTGCTTTGCTTAATGTGCCGGGTTGCAGCCAAGGTCAAGCCACCCTGTACAACTCTGAACACACCAGCCTGAGGATTGAGAACAAAGCTGGTTTGCTCACCTTTGTTCACCTTCGACACCTGAAGTGCAAAAGGGAAGCTTGTGGTAGCTAAACAAATCCCAAGAAGATCGGGGAGAACACAATGTCACAGTGAATCCAGAGCTGGATAGTATACATACCTCAATACTGTCCACTACCATGCTAATCACAGCCGACATCCTGCTTCATATCTTTGCAATGTCTAGTGCATCAGTTACCCTGTCCCGCCCTGTGTTATGATTGCCTTGTTGTGCATGCCTTTCCTCGCGAAGGCCTGGGTGCAATGGCGGCGAGTTGTTCTAATTCCAGTAGCACAGTGCCGCTCTTGTCTGCCGGCGAGTTGTTGATTGATGCCGGTGTCGCTTCCGATAGTGCGCCGGGGCTCGCGTCATCAGCTTCCACATGCTGGCTAGCGCGCGCTTGCAACCCGGGACCTAACCCCAAACCGCCGGGGGCCTGGCATAGCCAGGGAGGCACTACGCCTAGGTACTGAGTGGGTGCGACAAGGTCCGCGGGCGATGGCGGGATCGGGGTACTGGCCGGCGATGACGCGGTCAAGGCGCTCTTCGCCGGCCCCATGCCTGCGACGACAACATACCTGATCAGTAAGTGCGCCACAGTGCTAGCATAGCACCTAAACCCTGTCTGTAAGACCACTGCAGCAAGGCTCATGGTAGCATGCTGCAAGGCCGGCGTGCCCATGACAGAGCAGCATGTGACAGCTAGCACCACCAACAGCTGCACCACAGCTCTACACTACCAGCTACACTGACCTATGGCTTACCCCACACTGGCATCCAGACCCTCGTGGCAGAGCATTCTGTCAAACTCATGACATTGAGCGCAGCTCATGAGCCTGAAAACTGCACAGTACCCAATGCTCCATGCCAGGGTTGACTAGCTGCACATGGGTTACATAGTTGACTGCTACTGCCGCCGCCCCATCACTGCTGCTATGCAGCTGGGAGCATGTAGGTGGGCCAGGACACGCTGACCTTGCCGGACTGGTTGGCCACTGAGGCATTGGGTCACCTGAACATCCGTGCAAAGGCACTTTAGAGCAGCACCCACCCTGGGGGCTGTCCTGGCGTGTATGCCTGAGCTGGAGTGCCTGCTCCAGTGGGGCACTTGCAAGAGGGGAGCGTGCCGGTTGCGCCAGCTTGTGCGCCGGCATGAGTGGGGATCGCGCAAGTGCGGTGGGAGAATGGTGCGGCAGCATGGTGTAGCCGTGCGGGGCGAGCATGGAGCTGCGGTGAGCGCCCAGCCTGCAACACAGACACCTGGGTCATGCTTAGGTCAGGTGGTGCAGTGGCGGTACACGGTGTGGAGCGCATGTTCGCAGGGTCTTATTAGGGCATATGCCAGCCTGGGACCGCACTGGCTATGATATTGATGAGAAAGCACACCGTCTGCATCTCTTAGCGTACGCCTGAGGCAGCCAGCCAGCCAAGACAGCCAGCCAGCCAAGAATGCTAGTCAGCCCTCCGCGCAATGATGGTGTGTACTGCTTCATTTTGTGCCAATCTTGTCTAGCCAGACTGGATCAACTTATGCGATCAAGCAGCGAGCGTGTGACTCACTCTGCTGTGTAGCCAAGCCTTCTAGTGGCCCCGCTCATGCCAGCCCATGCGCCATGCGGGCTTGCATAGCCCCATGGACTGGGGGTACCCTGAGGGCTGGTCCCCTCTGCTGGTGTGGTAGAGTTGGTGGATAGGCCCTGCTCATCTGACAACAGCTTAAAGCGCAGCAGCTCCGTCTCCCTCTTCAGGGCGGCCACTTGCTGCTGCAGCTCCTGCTTCTCTGCCGCTAACACAGCCACTGCCTGCTGCAGGGCCAGGAACAAGGAGCAAGCAAGCAAGAGCAAGGGGGGGGGGTAGGGTTTGGGCAAGCAAGCAAGCAAGAGCAGCATGGGGGTTAGAAGACAATGAGAGGGTGGCAGACACACACACAACCCTAGCTCTTCATGACAACATTGTAGTTGCGGATGGAGCATGCAGGCGTGGATGGCAGGCAGGTGGAGCACAAGCAAAGAAGAGCAGGTGTGACCCAGGGCAGCTGACTGTAGGTGTGACCCAGTGCAATGTCCAGATCACGGTACAACCGCACCCAATGCTACTGTAATACTGTGCAGAGACAAAGCTGAGGTGGTGAGGGAGGGGCTCGTAGGTAGGGCACAGCGGGTGCTACAGGCCCATTGCAGTGCAGTGCAGGGCGGTGGCAGGAGCGGTGAGCGCCACACCACAGTGTTGGGTGGTCACCTGCTCCATGTGCTAGAGGCAGCAGCTGCTGCAGCTATGTGAACATGCCAAACCGCACCTCCGAGGTTGGCAGCACAAGGCATGTGGCGGGGCTGGCAGCCTTGCTCTGCTCCTCCTCCACTGGTGCGCAGACCGCCGCCGGGGCGGGAGCCTGGCTTGGCTTGCACAGGGTCAGTCCTTCTGCACAGACTGCCCCATTCCCAGAGCTGCTACACTGGCCAGGGCCCGCTCCTAGCCCAGCAGCTGGCAACCGTGCGCCCCTCCCTGCCGCCCCTAAGCTGCTGCCTGGCAAGCCATCATTGCAACCCTGGGAGACGTCTCGATTGGGAGACTGCAGCTGTTCCTTGACCGGTTGTGGCCTGCCAGGCAAGTGCTTGCCAGGCAGCTGCTGCTGTGGCGGTGAGGCAGGTGGCTGCAGCTCCTGCTTGCTGTTGCCTTGCTTTCTGCCCGGTCTTGGCCGCAGCACCAGATGTGGCAGGTCTGCCTTGGAGCCACCTGCTGCAGCTACCAGGCTGGGGTGCAGCCAGAGGTGCTCTGGGTGGCCCTGGTCAGCAGCTAGGGTGAAGGTGCTGCTGCTCACACCTGCTGCCCTGCCCTGCCCAGGCTCTGCTCCCGGCGGAGACCCCTTGCTCCCCACCCCTGCCTCTACGGCTGCCCCTGCCACCACCCCTACCCCTGCTGCTGCTCTTGCTGCTTCACCCACTGCAGTCACACCCTGACCCATGACAGTGCTGCTGACCTTGGCAATGGCTGGGGCTGCACTGCTCACCGAGGCTGCTGGGGATGTCACCGAGGCGGCAGCTCTGCTGTCAGCTGCAAGGCAGTCGGCCTGCGACTCCAAAGTCCGGGCCCTGGACTCCACCTCCCCGCCCCCTCGCAAGGCAGCAGCAGGAACTGGTAGAAGAGCAGGTGCAGCAGGGCCCAGCTCCTTCTGGCCACCACCCACTTCCGAGAACATGAATGACTTGATGCTTGATAAGTGCTCGATGCTCTGCTCGGCTCTGCTTGAAGACTCCCCTGCTCCGCGTCGTTCAGCAGCAGGGCCGGTGCAGCTGGTGCTGAGCTCCATGGCTCGAGCTGACTTGAAGGGGCTGGGGGCCAGCTGTGTGCCTACCGCCCCGTTGCTCATGCAGGGCACTGCCTCGCCAGCCCCGCACCCAATCAAAGGGCTGCTGGTTGCTTCAAATTGTTGGAGGCCAGGGGACATGCCAGGGAGCGCAGCAAGATGGTTGGGCAGGGCAGCTGGGGCTGGGGGGCTGTCCAAGCCACTAAGCAGGGTTGGGCGGCTTGGGCTGAGCTGTGCAGGGCCACCCCACAGCCAGCTGTGGGGCACCTTCCGCTCAGCTTCCTCACCCACACATGGTGGCTGTCTGCCAGCGTGTCCTGCGTTGACGTGTGATAATCCCCAGCCCATGGAGTAAGGGTGCAGCTGCTCTGCTGGCCGAGGGCTGTCCTGGAGGGCTCCAGGAGTAGGAGAACACTGACAGCTGAGGCTGCTGTCAGCTTGGAAGGGTTGGCGAGGAGGGCTGGGGTGGTGTAACGAGAGCTTTTGAGCAGAGTGTGACATGGGGAGAGGGCGTGGGTGTGACGTGGGGTGAAGGGCAGTAGGATGGGGTGAGGGGTGAGGAGCCACAGGGTGGGGTGAGGGGTGAGGGGTAGCGGGGTGGGGTGAGGGGTGGGGCCCCCTCTGACTCAGTGGGCGACGCTCGCCCTGAGGGTGTGGGCTGAGCTGTGGCCCATGCTGCTGGGTTAGGTGAGTGCGCAGAGCAGGGGAGACGCCATGCAACTGCGCGCTGGCCTGGCTGGCTGATGTGTGGGAGGCAAGCATCTCCTGCAGCGCCAAGGTCAGAGAGTGCAGGGCCTGCCATGCAAGCATGCCAGCTTGCTCAGGCATGGGGCTGCTAGACAAACTGAACTGATTCCCTGCCACTCCGTCTGATTGCCCCTCAATACCATGCTGCTGCCCCAGCTGCTGCTGCTCCCCCAGCTGCTGCTGCACCCCCAGCTGCTGCTGCAGCTTGCATCCCAGCGGTGTGTGCCTAGGTTGAGCATCTGCAGCCATGCTGGGGCTCTGGCTGGCGGGCCACAGTGCGCTGCTTAGCAGGCAGGCCGTGGCTGCGCTGTCCTCCGCTAGGCGCATCACCCCCTGCTCCAGCTGCAGCTTGCTGCCTTCCAGCTCACGGCTCCAAGCCGCAGTGCACCTGCAGACCGCACAGACCTCGGGCTGAGGTACCATAAGCCCCCTCCCTTCCTCGCTGTTGTTAAGCTCGCGGTGTGGCATGGTGTGGAGGATGTCCATGTGCATGTGGACTTGTGCCTGGGACAATGCACCTGGCTGGCTGCAGCAACAACTGGGGAGGGTAAGGGGTATGGAATGGAGGACAAGGAAGCACTTGGCCGTGTCTAGCTGCATGCTGGGGTCACCTGAAAGCCACCTGCAGCTGATCAACTTCATACTCTGCATCGGCCAGGTCACTGCGTAGACGACCAAGCTTAGCCTCTTGCGTCGCCAAGGTCTGCAGAGCACAGCAGTAGCATCAGCAGCACCAAGCATTGGTGGCGACATCAACGATGCTACGTGGCAACAACTGTATGCTTGATGAATGCTTGGCGTGAGTAGTGTACCTTCAAGTGCTTGATGACTTCTTCTTGCAGCAGTGTCTTGCTGACTAGCAGTGCCTCGGATCTGTCTCTGTACCGGCAGAGCTGCAGCTGCAGTTCCTCAGACTGCTGCATGTCATGCCGCTGCTGAAGGCGTAGCTGGCCATTGCTGACCTCCAGGGCAGCACAGCGAGCCTCTAAGGCTGCCTACGCCAAGGGGGGTGTCTAGGGTAGGGTCACTGCAGCGACACTCATGTAAGGAGCTTCCGGCGTACCAGTTTTGCCTGGAGCACTTGCCGAGGTCGAGCAGTCGTGTCCGGCCGCAGATAGGTAAGCAATCGCTGCATCCTCGACTGTCGACAGCCGGCACTTACGACATCCTAGTTTTGAGCGTGGTATGGACATACGAGGCAACGCATATAAGCTGTTGGTTGGGATGCTCACTAACAGCTCCCTAACTTTCGACCGCCTAACTTTCGCAAAGCACCGCTCGTCACAGGCTGCTGCAGCATTGCATTCGTGTACTTCTAGGAAAATCGTAGTCATCTTAGCATCCCTTTGTATCCATGACTAGTAGTTTGTGCCCAGTCCTGGTAGCTGCAGCTGCTAGTTTGAAGCTCTGTCACATGTGCTCAACAACACTAGTATCACAGATTATCGTACCTCCCGTACCAGCAGCACAGTACCACCAACAGCACCTTTGCACCTACGCCTATGTTGCACAGCCATGACCTGGCCAATTGCAGGGCAGTGGCCACCATAGCCAGGTCTGACTCAAGGCGCGTGATGACATGGTCTGCCACCATGCCAGCACATCTACCAGGTAGGAGTGCATTAGGTGCAAGCCTGGTTTGTTGTGACTTTTGTTCAGGCAAGCAGCACGGATGCAATGAACACTACTTGCTTTGTCCATTGCCCTGTAGGTTCAGCACCCCATTTGTGTCCTGGTCCAGCTACCTGACTGCTGCGGTGAGGAAGGGGGTATGGCAGCAGAATCCTAGGCGTGGGTAGCCTTTGCAGGCTGGGTAACTCGGGCAGGGCTGTTACCAGGAAGACTGGGTGCTGCTTGTGAGGCTCATGAGCTGAACAACTTGTGTGGAGGCACCACATCACGTCACACATCTGCTTGTTGTCTGTCGTACTTGCTAGCCATCCACCCCTAAGCTGACCCTAGTGGCTCATCAGTCCTTCCATTCACTCAACTGATGCTGTTCCTTCGTGCACAGGTTTAGAGACCAGTGTCGCATCATAGTTGCAATGCCCGCCGTTGATTGAAGCCTCCCTGGAGCCTCCGGCTTTCGGCTTTAGGGTAGGTGTTGGAAGCAGGCCGCGCCCCAGGCGCTAGCTCCTCCCTTGCTGCACGCCGGTTCTGCCGGAGTAGTCTTATCCTGCTTATTCTTCTTAAATGCAGGGTCTGCGCACCCATTGGCGCCCCAGTCCAGCTACCTGCCTGTCTGCAGCGAAGAGAGGGGGGGGGGCAGCAGCAGCATCCTGGGCATGGCTAGCCTTGGCAGGCTGGGCAGGCGCAGAGGAGGGCTCGGGGGAGCTGGGTGCTCGGGGGAGCTGGGTTCTGTTAGTGAGGATGTGAGGATGCTCTGCTCTGGCCTGGCGTGAAGAGGCTGGCATGGGGATACAGGGGGCACTGCATCCCAATTCAGCTGCTGTCCACAGGGGCTGCTGGCAGCCCTGATTAGATTCATCTGGCGTTCTTCTACCTCTAGGGGCTCTATATCCTTGGGCTGGACTCTGGCAGGGCTGTTATGAGGAGGGCTGGTAGGCACCTGGGAGTTACCAGGAGGGCTGGGTGCCGCTTGTGAGGCTAATGAGCTGGGGAAGCATCAAGGGGCCATCACGCAATACTTTTGCTTCTTATTTGTCGCCCTTGCTGATCCTACTGGTCAAACACCAGCTCCACCTTGATTCCGTGACTCATTGGTCCTTCCCCTGACCCTAGTGGCTCCTCGGTCCTTCCGTGCACCCCACTCATTTATCATTAGGGTTTGCAAGGTTCTCTCCTTTTCAGACTGTTCCGACTTTTCCGACTGTTTGGGATCACAACGCAACTTGATTGATGCTCAGCCTCCGCATCTGCCCCAGCCCGAAATATCGAGCGACGGCAGCACATCCACGAGCGCGAGCACTTGCATCAGTGCAGATTACCTGCCCGGACGCATCGTTGCCTGCGGTGCGCAAGCGTGCACATAACGACGGTTAGGGTTGGAAGCCTCAGCGAAGATTTAGCCATCCGTCCCTGTAGCATTGTGCGCACCTGTGCCGTTATTATGCCCAGTGTGGTGCAGATTGTCGCGGCGCACCCCAGCGTCGTCAAGGGTGGTGGGGTAACGCTCGAATGCGACGACGGCGGACTGCCCGTGTCGCGCGATGTGTTCGCGCTATCGTCGCCCTTGATGGCGGACCTGCTTGGCGAGGGCTGCACGTCAGTCAAGGTGCGCCAGGATACGATGCAATGTATACGACGCAACAGCTTTGCCAGAATCCTGTGTGCCTGCTTATGCCCGTTGCTCGTGCCCGTTTGCTCACCCCAGGTGTCAGGCAGCACCAAGGAGGAGTGGCTCCTGGTCATCAGCCAGCTGTACCCCATTGTGCCCCATCCAGAGCTGAGCCTGCCCCAGCTGCAGCAAGTGCTACCTGTGGTGCACAAGGCACGTGATGTCCATCATTCTTCTGCCCCTGTCAGCACATGTGTAGCCTTACATGCTGCTGATCCTGCTTGCTGCTTTGCTTGCAGTACAACTTCCCAGAGCTACTGCAGTACGTGTGCAGCAGGCTTGCCACTGAACTGCCCAGCACCTGGTCCCTGGACCCCTCTGCCCCTGGCTACATCATCAAGTGGCTGGTCACAGCTGAGCAGCTGCAGCTGGATGCCCTGAAGCAAGCGGCACTGGAGGGGCTGAAGAAGCAGCCCGATCAGCGGCTCAAGAGGCAACTAGCGACCAAGGTCCTGCACGCTGATCTGCTGCGCTTGTCACCAGAGCTGATGCTGGAGGCTTGGAGGGTTGTAGCAGAGGCAAAGATATGCTCTGCATGCGTTCAAGACTGCACTTGCGAAGAAAATCGACGCCACACAGCCTTCTCAGAAGGCTTCTGTCATAAATGCGGTGAAAGGTTTCGATGTAGATCGTGTGGTCAGTACTACTGGCGGTGGCCCTAAGACAGAACACTGAGTGGGTGAGGGTCGAGTTGTGCAGGGTCTACCAGTGAGCCTGTAGCTGTTGAACCACCGACTGCACTGTGAGGCAAGAGATTGGGCCTCTTGCTGGTCTATTGCTCTGCTGGCTTTGTTTCGCATCACAGGTGCAATGAAGCCTCCCTGCGGCATTTCTGGCGGGATCTGATTGTACATCGTGCTTGTACATTGCATGATGCAAGATGCAGGGAGTGTAGACTTCTCCTTGTTCTTCCTTGTTTTTCTTGAATGCAGGGCCAGCACACTTGTCGGTGCCCTAATCCAGGTACCTCGATGTAGCTCATGTTTTCAGCACACTGTGGGGACGAGGGAGGAGCTGACCAATTGTATAGCGACAGAGCAGAACAAGGCCTGGGTGAAATTGGCTTCCATCTGCTGGCCACAGGGCAGCTATCAGCCCTTGATCATAGAGCTGCCCCTAATGTTGCACAACTCCTTGACCAGCAGTGGCAGTGGACCTATTGCTGGTCTGTTGCTTTGCTGGCTCTGCTTTGAGACAAGCCAGTATAGCATCGCAGGTGCAATATGGACGCTGCCGGAGTAGTCGTCACCTTGTTCTTCTACATAGATGCAGGATCCGCGCACCCGTTCGCGCCCCGGTGGGGGGGAAGGGGGGCAGCAGCAGCATCCTCGGCATCCTGGGCTGCTGAGGACAGGGCTCGGGGGTGCTGGGTGCTGTTTGTGAGACTGCTGTGAGGCTGCCTGGCTGGCCTGGTGTGGGTATGGGGAACTTTCAGGAAGAACTATTAAACTGCTGCTCACAGTGCTGCTGGTAGCTGATTTCACCTATTAACCCCATTGTGATCCCTTGAGACCCATCCATAGCAGCAGCAGCAGCAGCAGCAGCAACGACTGGCATTGCTGGCCGTGCTGGCCCTGGCGTGTGAGGGAGCTTGGGTAGCACAAGAGAGGTGATAGGTGGCGAGAGATGATGCGTCTGCACATGCACAGCAGGCGTCCAGGACAGGGCTCGAGCCGCCAGGGACATGGGTAGCAATTTGAAACAAGCGTACCATCTTGCGCTGCAATGCAAAACATGCGATTGCTGGTCCAGCTGCAACCGCGCCGGCTGTCGCTGGTGCATGGCTCGACTGACAGCTGGCAATCATCAACTGGCAGCGTCTGCATTTGGTGTGGGGGTTGCGACGATCCTGTTGCTGGTAGCTGGTTCCGCCCTTCTCGTCCCCTGTACCGGCGCTGCTTGCCCAGACGGTTGTACGACCTACGGCACCTGCTACGAGCCCCTGGGCAGGTACCTCGCCCAGCTCTACCCCTTGATACTCCCCATCCTGTCTTGCATTGGCCTGCCTCCACCAACAACATATTGCTTGTGCCATCATGCTGACAGCAGTACAGTTGTTGCTTGACGGCAGTCCATGCTTCACCAGTTGTTTTGAACAGTGCAACCAGCATACATCAGCATACATCAGCATTGGTGTGACGGTGTGGTGCAGCGGTGTGTGCAGCAGTGTTGAGCAGCTCAATCATGACACGCAACAGCAGTGGTTAATAGCATGGGTTTGCTGTTCTCTAGGTGTGACTGTCCATGGAACCGCACGGGGCCAGCATGCCAGCAGCTTCATAAAGGCTACTGCCTGCGGGTGCCTGAGGTCAACACCTGCTCTGATGACCACCCCTCCCTGTGCGTCAATGCATGCAACCAGCGCGGCCGCTGCATGGGAGGGTTCTGCCACTGTCAAGAAGGTGTGTTGCATCTTCATGGATGGCATTGTTAGTCTCCTTGTGTACTGTGCCAGCCCAGTGTTCTTATGCAGGGTAATGCTAGCCTGTGCCAGCCCCTGCTGCACTAGACCCTGCTAGCCTAGGTCATGCAGCAGTAGGACCTAGATCATGCTGCAGCAGTAGGACCGCCGTGCGACCAGGCTACAAGCAGGCCACAAGCAGGGCAGTCACAGTGTTGCAGTGATGGTCTGTCACTGCTGAGAAGGATGGGACCATAGCGATGCAGTGCAACCCAGCGCAGCACACAGCTGAGCATTGACCAACCCCTCTACACCTCCCGGTGCCCTGCCGCCCATCAGGCTACTATGGCACGGATTGCTCGCTGTCCAACTCTGCCTCCAACGGCCAGGAGCTGCTGGCAGGATTGGGCTACACTCCCAGCAGCCTGGGGCCAAAGATCTTTGTCTATGAGCTGCCACCAGAGTTCCATGTGAAGTGAGTCTGGTGGGAGGGTGGGAGGGGTGAGGGGGGTGGGGGGGTGTGAGAGAGTGAGAGGAAGTGAGGGGTGCCTGGATTCCCACCCAAACACCTCTGATGCCTGCTAGCAGCGGTGTTTGGTCAGGCAGGAGCTGTCAGCAAGGAAGCACAGCAGCAGCATAGTGTCCTGCCCACACCCCAGACTGACCTATGCTGCCAACCTGAATGACTGGCGCTGTGCACTCAGAATGCCCTGCACCAGCCTCGCCCTCATCCCTACACCCTTGCTCCCAGTATCCTTTTCTTTCCCAGCTGTGTGCCATCTCTAGCAGCACAACCTATACAGGCTGCCTGGCACGAGCGCAGGCGCAACATCCACAAGATAGACCGCCCGCCCCTGCACCTGGCCATCCTGGAGAGGCTGCTCACCTCTGGGCACCGCACTGCAAACGGAGACGATGCAGACTTCTTCTACCTGCCCATATCCAGGTGTGCCACTGGCGCCTAGCCTGAACACCATCATCCTCAGTGGCAGATGTTCATGGTTCACCTAGCAGACGCAGCAGAGGCCTCCCATCGCTCAAGAGGGCACCTCAGACGTCTAGGAAACGCTAGGACCATGAAAACGCTGTAGAAGCTCAGGTGGTTAGGGGTGTCAGGGGCGACAAGGGCTGTTAGAACCGCAGGGGCTGGAAACTACACACTGAGCAGCGGCCCCTTGACTCGAGGGGGATGGCCCTTCACAATGGCTTGCAGTGTGTGGCCCTCCAACACAACACTTCTGTTGCTACTTCTTTGTTGTCTTCGTCCAGCCATTGGTCCTGTTGGTCAGCCCTGCCTTGAACTTATCTCTTGCCACTGGCACGACTGCAGCTACAGCCCACCACACAGGTTGTGGCAAGATCTCCAGCGTGGATGATGTGGCTTGCCCAACCCTGCTTTGCCCCATGCGCATACCTTGAGGAACTGTAACAACACATGCATCACACTCATGCTATGCATGTCCGCCATGCATGTCTACCATGCACCCTGCAGCCGTGACCTGAAGAGGGCATTCCTGCTCCTTCCAGCCCTCCACTACATCATGGAGAAGTGGCCATATTGGAATGCCATTGCTGGTGCAAGGTGGGATGTTGGTCTGGCGCTGGCTAGGAGCCTTCTGAGTCGCATGGCCATCATCAAGTGCACTCATAACATGTGGGATGATGCTCGTGGCGGTGGGTACTATACCGGGCTACAAAGGGGCTGGTTAGGGGCTGTGCAGGGGCATGGCAACTGCAGCCCACTCACCCACTGCTTGCGGCTGCTGCTACTGCACCATACCTTGGGAGTGTATATCAATAGTTGTCATTGGCGCAGTGGAGAGACGGTGCAGGGTCATGGCAGCCACGGCTGCTGCTCACCACCGCTGACCGCTGCTGATGCTGGCGATGCTTTGCTGATGTGGTGGCACTCTCAGCCCCCGCGCCATGCGGCAGGTTAGCTTCTGCTCTGTGTTGCATGAGGTGACAGGGTGACGGGTACAGAGTCTTTGGGGGCATTTTTGTCCTGCCATGCAGCAAACACACATGCATGCTTGTATGGTGTCACACCAGGCATGTGATCGCCATGGAGGGCGATGTGGGCACCTGCGAGCTGCCCCTACGCGTGCGCCTGCTCACGGCCAACGTGACCTGGTTACAATTCTGGGGCCTGTACGATTATCATCCATCCTGGTCACACATCTTCCATAACCGCATTCCCTGTCATGTCACAGGCCGGGTGAGTAAGAGAAAAGGAGCATGCAGCTGAAGCTGGCAAGCAAGCGTGCCAACTGTGATGCCATGTACCTGACGGCACTCCGCAGATTTCCCTCCTTGATTAGGGAGGAGGCATACCCAACCTGCTGCCTTGCCGCCTTTCTGCCCTGCGGCCCTGCTACCCTGACACCCTGCTGAACTGGTGAACGGCTTGTAGGACATTGTGGTGCCCTTCATGGCCATGTCCAGTCATGACCGCTTCATGATTGAGACGCCATTGAGGCCCGGCAACAAGCAGAGGCCGCGCAACATCACATTTTTCTTTGCAGGTCAGTGGTGCCATAGCACAGGCCATGACTCACAGGGCTGAGAACAGGGTGGGCACGAGCAGGGTGCCGTCACAATGCTGGGTGCTCCTCGCCCACACTGCCTCCTGCTTGGCCCCATCACAGGTCTGCAGGTCTTGCTCCTCCCACGAAACATGCAGCCTCCCATACCCTGCCTGCTGCCACCCTACAGCCCTCTCCACATCTGCCCAACCTGCTCTATCTGCATGCTATATGCCTGCTTGAGCATGATGCTATGTACGGCAAAGCTCTATTCAGTCTGTCATTGTGCTTCATGGGGACAATGGGGATGGTGGATGCTGTTGGTGGTTTTCCGCAGGTGGCGTGTGTGGCAGCGGGCGCTACAACGCCGTGCCCCCTCACTGCACCTACTACAAGCAGCAGCGTTACAGTGGGGGCGTGAGGCAAAAGGTAGGGGCAGGCGCCTGTGTTATGCCTCCTCTTGTGCTGTTGCTTGACAAGGGGACAGGTAGGCTAAATAGGCAGTGTTTGAGGTAGAGCCCTGATTAGGCCGCTGCTGCATTGGCTTGCCTGTGGTGCTGACTTTATTACTAGAGCGACCCTTGCAGGTCATCATAGGTGCCTCCCTGCCAATGCTGCAGCACTGCTGATGTGTGCCCTCCACCCCCAGGTGTATGAGCTGTACAGCAACCGCACAGGCTGGCGTGTGGTCACCCGCACTGACGACTACGCCCGGGACTATGCGTCCTCCCGCTTCTGCCTGGCGGCACCAGGCGGTGGATGGGGCAAGCGGGGCATTGTGTCGGCCATGTACGGCTGCATCCCGGTCATGGCCACTGACTTCCTGCATGAGGTGGGCTGGGCCAGGGCGCACACAGAGAGTTGCCTAATCTTGTCCACTGAGTGTCATCAGGGCGTATGCTATCTCAGACCATTCAGCCTGTGTGCTAGTGGCAGAGCGGGGTGGGGAGGGGCAAGGTGGGCACCAACCATCCCTCTCCATCACAAAAGTATACTCATCTCAACCACCTTGCCTGTGTGCAAGCTTGCGAACGTGAACATGTGTGTGGAGGTGTGAACACCCTACTGTGTGCTCCCTGCATTTGTATGCATTTGTGTGACCTGGTCAGTTTGCCCTGCCCTCACACCAGCCTAAGGTCCGCCTGCTGCCCGGCCTTTCAGGCCTTTGAGCCAGAGATGGATTGGTCACGCTTTGGTGTGCGGGTGCCCCAGCGAGACATTCCCCGCCTGGGCCAGCTGCTGGAGTCCTTCACTGACCAGCAGGTGGCCGACATGCAGGTGTGCACCTGCTCCTCTGCTGCCAGCACTGGCAGGCAGTGCGACCTGGCACCTCGAGCCTGATTGTCCTTGCTTCCTTGCTTGTGCAGATCCCTATCACGTCCTTGGCTCTCTGCCACGCTCTTTCCCAACCCTAACTAATCCTAACCCTAACTCTTTCCTCAACCCTAACCCTAACCTTTGAACCACCCATATTGAGCAGTGATGCCCTGATTGCTTTGCATCCAAGAAGTGCTTGCTTGCTTGTGCTTGTGTAGTGCTGAGCAGCAATGCGTGCCATGAGCAAATTGCAAACGACGCTTAAACTCAACTTCCCCGCTCTCCTCCTGGGTTGCATGCAGCGGCGCACAAGCTGTGCAGCCCAGCATCTGCACTGGTCCTCCAGCCTGGGCGGCATCATGAGGGAGACCGGCGAGTTTGATGCTTTTGCTACCATCATGGCCATCCTGCGCATGCGCATAAGGTCAGTGAGGTGCAGCAGGGCGCTGCTGGCGGCACTCCTTGACTCTGTACTTGCGCTTTCCTCTTGACAACATCTAGTCAGTGCTGCGCCTTGTGACAACTACAGATCCTTCAGGGCCGAGGGGAATCGATAGGCTGACAGGCTCGCAGGTAGTAGTACTCTTCTTCTTCTCATGAAGGACAGGGGCGGGGCCATAGGATGCTTGGTTTGAGCACACTACCATGATGCCTAGCGCCCTGGTCTGCTGGTTGGCCTGCTACTCAATGTGGTCTCTACTGCTGTCGGTACTCCAGTCTGCTCATGTTGCCTGTCTGGATCCTGATGTTGTTGCTTGGTGTGGTTGATGGCAAGGGTGCCGAGAGTTGCTATGGTGATGATGCTGGTGGTGATTGCATGGCTCGTTGTCTGTTGGTAAGACAAGGCGGTGGTAATGGCAAGCTGCATGATGGTGAATGGCGGGCCACATGCAGGCACCCAGGAGTTGATCCCAGCACCTACTACCAAGTTGATCCCGAGTTCCGTGATTTTGTCGACTGCAAACCAAGTGCGTCACATTTTCCCTTGTTGTCACACCTGAGCAGTATAATTAGTCTGCAGTGGCATGCCCCTGCCTGCAGTTGCACCAGTGGCCCCCTGATGTACCACGCACTGCTTGACACTACAGCAGCTCAGGTCTCACCTCATCTTCTTGTCATGTCAGCACCTATCGTGGAAGCCAACCCGAACCCAAACCATGCAAGCCGAGCAATCAAATCAGTGCATGTCAGCATCACTTCATTCTTTGAGATTGAGAGGATAGGCAGATCAGGTGGAGGGGCTAGGCAGTCAATCATTGAGGCGGAGGGGCTAGGCAGGTCAGGTGGGAGGTGGTGGCTGATGGTGATCGGCCTGATGGCTAGCTGGTGACACTGACACGCGATCCGCAGGGCCAACAAGCGGACCCCCGCCCGGCCCGCTGTGCACCATGTTCATTGGGACCGGGCAGGCTGAGCAGTACGGGTGGGACGACGTCTGCCCTGACGCGACCTACTTCATGCGCTGCAAGATCGGGCCGCCTGGGGGGGCTGTGTGCGCACACGCAAAAAACATGGCTAGCTGCACTCGCTTCAATTGAACAGGGTCAGCAGCAGTGAGCAGGTTCAGCCATGTACCATCTTCAAATCTCACGGCGGCAAGACCGCGGCTGGACACAGTGGCTAGACTGTGTCCGCCTTACTAGAAACACACATTAAAGTGAGCCTCATCCCTGACCTGGGCATCATTGTGCATAGTTTAGATGAGGCGCATTTGCACTGACATGCATGCTTACGCACACCCCTAGACATGCCTGATTAGGCTGCAGGTTGATGTTTGTTGGCCCGAGCCAGGGCGCTATACGTGGAAATGTCTAAACGTGGACATTTGCCTGCGCAGCACCCATGCCACGCCAAGCTGCTCCACATGTCCTTGTGCGGATGTGCTTGTATGTGGTGCATGTGTCACACTGCCTTGGGTGCTGGACGTGTTGATGACCATAGACTGTTACATATTACTGCTGGCATTGCCATCCGGCATTGCCAGTCAGAACCTAATGCTCCAGGGCTTGATGCACCAACTGTCTCATGTCTGCATGTCTCCCTTGACCGCCGGTGAGGGGCAGGGCGGGGTGGGGCGGGGCGACAGGGCGGGTGTACACATGGGGGCATTGCCAGCTTCAATAGTCGCTAACAAAACCGATTGTTCAATGAAATATATTGTTCACCGCCCCACTACTCAACGCAGCTGCGGCTCCTGTAAGCTCAAGTTGGAGTTGGAGCAGAGGCACACAATTACAGGCTAGGCATCCCAAGTACCAATGTACCCCATGCCATCCCATGCCACAGAGCCTCAGCCAAGAATGCCCAGGCTGTTGCTGTTATGCAAATCTTGCAGCTACAATTCATGAGCATGCCGGATGGTGCTTGCTTGCCTTGCTTGTGGAGCTCTTGTTCGCTCTCATTGCAAGTGTTCACAAGCCCCGCTATACACATAGCTGAACTTGTGCTGTACAGCAGGCAGCCAACGTGCGGGGCAGCTGTGGGTGAGGCCGCACACTCAGATCGCTAGGAAGAACTATGAAATGTAAGCACTAGAGGTAGTCTTGTGCCTGCATCGTTGGACTGATGGTTCCACACACTTCTTTGGTGCATTCCACCCTTACCATGCCCTGACCCTTGTGACAGGGCTATGGCGTAGAAGTGGCATGACGGCAATGCACTGGCACAAGCTGACATAAGCTCCAAGCCAGGCTCTGGGGCACACTATTGAGCATGAGGCTGTTGCTGTTGCTGGGCCTTGAGGGGGCAGTCTTGCTCAAGCACACCCACTTGTAGCCCAGACCTGGGTGTCCCCTGCCATTTGCTGCCAGTGCAGGCAGCTCAAGCCAGCAGCACAGCTCGCTGTGGGCGCCATGTGTACTCCTCAGCGCACTCCATGTCTTTTTGGGCTGATTTGCAACGCCTGGCTGTGGTGCTGTAGAGTGCCCATGGCCACCTTGCCTTTGGCTGCCGTGCATTAGATGGCTTGGTGCGCCTCAGTGCACAATGTGCGCTTGGCTGGCGGGGGGACCCTTGGGGGGCTTGGCACCCTGCTCAGCCCGGGTGCGCTTGGTACGCTTGGCTGGCAGGGGGGTCTGGGCCCAGGCTCTGAGCCTGATGTCTGTGAGGCTGCCTTACTGTAATGAGGCTGTAGGGCTTGTCATGGGAGCACATGGGGCATCACACCAGGCCCATCACTGGCAGGTCATGCTGCAGGCTCCATGCTGGACAAAGCAGGTGGCAGGGACCTTGTCTGCTGGGGCGAACAGCCTAAGAGCCTGGTGGGCCGGCTGTGATCCAGCCGCTCCTCACGCCGCCACTGGCCATCCACCAATGCTCATCCACCAGCACCACTTTGCCTCTAAGACATCCCTTACGGCACCTGTGGGTGGCCTGCTAGGCTGGAGCCGCACTGGAATGAAGTGCTCATGCATGAGGCTCGTTAGGTCACTGCGGTGGTGACGGCTGAGCTCTTGCCTTGGCTGGAGCAAGCCTTGGTGACGTGAACAGTTTGTCTACATCCTCAGTCGATACATTGGGCCTGGCAAGGGCACAGAGGTTGCGCACAGCCACAGCTTAAGCATGCCTTGCGGCCTCTTCATATCTTAGCAGACTTGTAGCCCAAGTGAGACTATCCATGAGTGCATTGCTGGGATAGGTGGGCAGGTGTGGAGAGAGTGAAAGGAGTTGAAGCTGCATGCTGCCAGTGTCTCACCTTCCACGGAGCTGGGGTGGCAAGCGCAGCCCCACCGCTGCTGCTGTTGTCATCGCACCAGGGGCTGATGCTGTGTGCTGAGCTCCATGGGCTGTACACCCTGCGGCAGCTGCAGCTGGTTCTCCTGGCCTGGCTGTTGTTCCTTGTTGGACAAGTTTTGTTGGCCTGGCAACTTTGCTGCCTCCTGGGCGTCCTCTGGGAGAGACCACAGCCCCTGTGACCTGCTGATGAGCCCTCTTCACCCTGCCCATGGGCACAACACTACGATACACTCAGAGATCGCGTGACTGTCTCAGGGACTGTCTCGAGGTCGGTTGGTGCACCCACGGTGCACATTGCTGTGTGTCGTCCTGCTCGTCATCCCATACAGGGGCTGGCAGCGAAGGGGCAGTGCTCGGACAAGCAGCGACAGGAAGGGAGGTTGCGACTTGCACAGTTGTCGGGACTTGCGGTGATGCACCGTCACTGTCTTCAGCATCGCTGTATCCTGACAGCAAGTCCATGCCAGGATGCTACAAAGAACATCATTAACATCCTCACATGGGAGCTCCTTTGGGAGTTTGGAATCGCAATTGTCACCTCGGATCACACCTAGGGTACGCCCATATGATTCTAGGTGGCTCGGAATCCTAGAGATTTTTCCTGAGCCTAGAAACCTAGAAATAGAATTCTAGGTTGGCCGGTAGGGCACGACCGGACGTGTTAATGTTAATGTTAAACCGTTTTGTTACAGTTGACCGCTTGGTCGTGATACGAGTCATTTTTTGCTGTCGTTCTGGCCGCGACACGGCAATGCACCCAGCGACACTATGCAGGCAGAAGTGGCCAGTGAGACGCAGTCCCAGGGTAGCAGAACGGGCCTGTTAAAGATTTGTTAAACCTGTTGTTAAACCCAAAACATCAGGATGTTAAATTAACAGGTCGTGCCCTATTGGCCGGTCGCTCCTTAATCACACCCCGAGGCCTCCTCTTCCAGGTCTGGTCTGGTGCTCCGGGGTTCCCTATCTACGAGTGACGTTAGTTTGGTAAATGAATAGTGCACTCGTGTATGTGTGGGTGGACGTCTACTTTTGCCATCACACTCACTGCCATGAACAACACACCCACAACCCCATGTGCATGGCGTACAGATGTCCACAACATGTGTCAGTCTCACCACATCACCATCTCATCACACCCTGATTTTGCTGAATAAAGTCAAGGCTTGTAGTAGCAGGTACAGAGGCTACACCGCAACCTTGCCTTGCAAGCAGTACAGTAGATGGTGGGCCTGAAAGCAGGGTTGCAAGTGCAATTCTGCAAGCAGGCAGTGCAAATTGGAGAAGGAGGCGGAGCACCTGGGAGAACATTCATTGCTAGACTTAGTGCCTCCAACATCAGCCCAGGGGACAAGCACAGCAGGTCAGCATCCAGCACCTTTGCTGCCATCTGCCCCTTGATTTGGTTTGGAGGCTGCTTCTTCAGCCCCTCCAGTGCTGCTTGCTTCAGAACATCCAGCTGCAGCTGCTCAGCCATGACCAACCACTTGATGATGTAACCAGGAGCAGAGGGGTTCAGGGACCAACAGCTGGGCAGTTCAGTAACCAGCCTGCCGTTCACATACTGCAACAGCTCTAGAAAGTTGTACTGCAAGCAAAGCAGCAAGCAGGATAGGCTTTGCCCATGTAACGCTACAGACATGCAGGGTACAGGGGCAGAAGAATGATGGACATTACATACCTTGTGCACCACAGGCAGCACTTGCTGCAGCTGGGGCAGGCTCAGCTCTGGATGGGGAATGATGGGGTAGAGCTGGCTGATGACCAGGAGCCACTCCTCCTTGGTGCTGCCTGACACCTGGAGTGACCACATCGGACACACGCGGGCACACAGGACGGCTCTGGCAGGGCTGCTGCACGGAAATGGCTTGGAGCTTGGAGGGCAGTTCGGCTTGGCTTGACACTGAGTCCGCTGAAGCATCACCCGACATGCAGCCTGCTGGCACGGACCTTGACTAATGTGCAGCCTGTGCTGAGGAGGTCCGCCATCAAGGGCGACGACACAGCGAACACATCGCGCAGCACCGACAGCTCGCCGTCATCGCAGTCAAGAGTCAGCCCGCCACCTTGGGCGACGCTGGGGTGCGCGATGACGTCCTTCACCACGCACTGCACCATCCCGTGCGGCTACCCACAGCTACGCGGTTGCGCCACGCAATACACAGGGATAGCAATTCGGTTGCCCCAGCATGGAGGCATTTTGTCCACCTGTGACGCCGTACTCCACCCAGCAGTGCTGCCCCGAATGCACCCCGTAGGCATGCCCGCAGATCACCCTAGCATCTGGGGCCATGGACTGCCTGGCATGTAGCCAAACAGGATGATCCTCGCCCGGCGCCTGGCGCTGTGCTACCTTCGGTGTTGGCAAAGCCGTGAGCAATCAAGGTGGTGTTTGATGCTGGTGATGCAGTGGTGGCATGCCAATTCCATGATGTCATCTGGTGAAGGGTACCTTACATTAGCATTGCAATGCAGGGGTTCATTCATCATTGTAGCCTGCAGTGCACAGAGGCAGCCTTACACCCTGCTTCTGCTGACCATTGAGCTGCAATTCATCTCTGGGCTCAAGTCAAGGCTTGTAGTAGCAGGTACACCGCAACGTTACCTTGCAAGCAGTACAGTGGATGGTAGCCATAAAGCAGGGTTGCAAGTGCAGGTCTGCACACAGGCAGTGCAAACGGGAGAAGGAGGCGGAGCATTGAGGGGAACATTCATTGCTACCCTCAATGTCTCCTGCATCAGCCCAGGGGACAAGCGCAGCAGGTCAGCGTCTAGCACCTTTGCTGCCAGCTCGACACAGCTGGGGAAGCACATAGATCTTACCTGTGTCATTGTCTTCTGCGTCGCTGTACCAATAGCTAGTCTATAACAGGAACCAACAAGGCCCATCTGTAATTCTGACATGGGAGTCCCTTTGGGAGGTTGGGATGGCGGCCATCATGGCCTTCGGGAGGTTGGGATCACGCTCCAGAGGCCGCCTCCTGCCGGTCTGGTCTGGTGCGCTGGGGTATCCTTAACCTCGAGTGATGTAAGCTGTGGGAATGTGTAGTGCACTCAGGCTACGTGTGAGATGACGTTTACAATCGCCTTCACATTTACTTTGGAATCCCTTTCCATTACGAGAAAATCACAAATCGTTATATACCCGTAAAAATCAGATTATCGAGAGGTCGGGACGTGTGAGGGCTGTTACGGGGTTGATTATCACAATTACAGGTTTCAGGGAGGAAAAAAACCGCGCACCACCCTGAACTCAACAAATCAGCACCCTAGAACTTACAACGCAATGCTCTAACCCTGCCACACGCAATCATCTGCTTACACAAATAAAGACAGATTACGTCCAGGTGAAGCAATCTACACAAAACGCCATTGGCGACAATGATGGCGACGGCAATACGGGAGCAGTCTGCCCAGGGCGACTAGGCGTTGAGCAAAACAAATAGGGAGCAGGTCGGGCAGCTAGGGTTAAGCATGGTGAGGCATGGGCGGCAGCTAGAGGAACATGACGCGACCGGCAGCAGCCACATGCACCAGTACCTAGGCAATGAGGGGCAGTAGGCCGCACGGAAGGGCAGCAGCCAGGGGTAGCAGCATCAGCAATCGGCAACAACTGAGCGCAACACGTGGCATGGGCGGCAGCTAGAGGAACACGACGCGTCCGGCAGCAGCCACATGCACCAGTACCTAGGCAATGAGGGGCAGTAGGCCGCACGGAAGGGCAGCAGCCAGGGGTAGCAGCATCAGCAGTCGGCAGCAACTGAGCGCAGCACGTGGCATGGGCAGCAGCTAGGGCAACATGCCGCGTCCAATAGCAGCCACATGCACTAGTACCTAGGCAATGAGGGGCAGTAGGCCGCACGGAAGGGCGGCAGCCTGGGGTAACAGCGGCAGCAGTCAGCAGCAGCTGAGCGCAGCACGCGGCATGGGCAGCAGCTAGGGCAACATGACACATCCGGCAGCAACCATATGCATTTGTAACTAAGCAACGAGGGGCAGTAGGCCGCACGGAAGGGCAACAGCCAGGGGTAACAGCGGCAGCAGCTGGGCGAAGCACGCGGCATGGGCAGCAGCTAGGGCAACATGACACATCCGGCAGCAACCACATGCATTTGTAACTAAGCAATGAGGGGCAGTAGGCCGCACGGAAGGGCAACAGCCAGGGGTAACAGCGGCAGCAGCTGGGCGAAGCACGCGGCATGGGCAGCAGCTAGGGCAACATGACACATCCGGCAGCAACCATATGCATTTGTAACTAAGCAATAAGAGACAGTATGCCGCAGGGAAGGGCAGCAGCCAGGGGTAACAAGGTCACAGTAGGCAGCAGGGGTAGGGGCAGGATGCAGGCAACTACATAGGGTGAAACATGTGGCCAGGCCAGCAGCTAGGTAGGGCTACATGACTTGCGTGACAGCTATCGCACAAAGCTGAGTGATGGCAGAAGCAGCAGCATCTGCCTATTGCTCAAGGCCCACCCGTTAGAGACCCCAAAACGCGGAGCCCAAGAGCTCCGTTGTCGCTTCAGCAAAGCTTTCTATGACAACTGAATGTCAGTGTTTGGCTTGGCTTGCGCGACAGAGCTTAAATGGTATCCTGCTGTCACCCAAGCGGTGGGATGCAGAAGTACCCGCGACCGCTGCAACTGCATTGTTAGGCTGGGCGACTGGGGGTTCTGCGTGGGAGCAAGATGCAAAGTCAGGCCAATGCTGGTCAACGCGGTTACCATGGTCAACGCGGTTACCATAATGTTCTCACCTGCAAGTCGTGCTGCAGCAAGACGTGCAGTCGCGACCTCAAACGGAGGGGGAAGCATGTTGAACGGAGGGATGTCTGACTCGTGGTCGCTTTGGTCATCCACTTCATCGTCCATATCATCGGTGCTGCTGACCGTGTATGTGCTATCGGGCATGATGGCTGAGACTATGATGAAGACTGGGACAAGAGCTCGAACCAAACTCAGGCAGGAGTGAGAAGTGGGAAAAGTGCGCGCCTTGCAACAATTACGGGAAAAGTGCGAGCCTTGTCGAAATTACGGGAAAAGTGCGAGCCTTGACCCCAATTACTGGAAAAGTGTCTTGCTACTCAAAGGTGTTCGCGTTAGCTGCGCGATGCTTAGGTAACGGCAGGGCTAGCCGCGACAGCTAGAAAGCTAGAAAGAAGGTACCCGTAATGTAAAGGGATATCGCATAATGTCTCGGCCAGCGCTGTTCACGTCCAAATAACAGTCTCGGCCAGGTCTCGAGTTGCGTAAACGTCTCGGCTGCGCCTCGACGTTTACCGCAACTCTCGACCCAGCCTCGACCGTTATTTTCCCGTAACAGCTCGGCCTCCGACATTATACTATACTACAGGTTTCAGGGAGGAAAAAAACCGCGCACCACCCTGAACTCAACAAATCAGCACCCAAGAACTTACAACGCAATGCTCTAACCCTGCCACACGCAATCATCTGCTTACACAAATAAAGACAGATTACGTCCAGGTGAAGCAATCTGCACAAAACGCCATTGGCGACAATGATGGCGACGGCAATACGGGAGCAGTCTGCCCAGGGCGATTAGGCGTTGAGCAAAACAAATAGGGAGCAGGTCGGGCAGCTAGGGTTAAGCATGGTGAGGCATGGGCGGCAGCTAGAGGAACATGACGCGACCGGCAGCAGCCACATGCACCAGTACCTAGGCAATGAGGGGCAGTAGGCCGCACGGAAGGGCAGCAGCCAGGGGTAGCAGCATCAGCAATCGGCAGCAACTGAGCGCAACACGTGGCATGGGCGGCAGCTAGAGGAACACGACGCGTCCGGCAGCAGCCACATGCACCAGTACCTAGGCAATGAGGGGCAGAAGAAGAAGAAGAAGAAGAAGACTACTCCGGTATTCACCGGCGTGCATTAAGGGAGGAGCTACCGCCTGGGGCGCGGCCTGCTCCCACCAATCGAGCCAAAAGAAGAGGCGACCCCCCTACCCTCCCTCCCTCTTAGCAGCCCTGAGTCTGTAGCTTGTCTTTGCAATGGAGTGGGCTGACTCCACCGCGTGCCGTGTTAGCTTGTTTGATAGTTTGGTAGTGTTGGCTTGTGTGACCCCCAGGGCCAGGAGGTGTTGCCGTGTGTGTGTCTCGTAAGTTGTGCCACCTATGCCCAGGAGGATTGGTCTGATCTCAACCATGTGGCCTTCCTTGCGTATGATTTGAGCTAGTTTGGTGTGTTGGTTGATTGCCCTGTCTAATTGATCCGTCCACCTTGAGTCCGAGCAGTATTTGATTTCTATGATGGTGACCCGTTTCGTGACTTTGCCGCTGTTGCCCGCCTTCGTTGTTGGCATCACCATGAGAATGTCTGGTCTAGTGGTGTTTTTGGTGGCCGCTGTTTGCAGTCCGAGCGATCGTAGCGTTGTGTGTAGCGTGTCGTTAGGGAGGTCAAGGTCTTCCTTCGCGCCCTTCTCCCAGCTGCCGGTGTCCGCGAACCGGATGTACCCGCCCAGGGTCCCTTTGCTGACAGCTTTAACGATGAGGCGGCCGGCCCCGTTGTGCCTTTCTTGCACAAGCGGTAAGGTCTCGCTGCAGCCCGATAGGAGATGAGTGGCACTGTCGGCTTCCCCGCAAAGTGGGCAGCGATCGTCAGTCGCCCGTTTCCAGCGCAAAGCTAGCTTTTGGTTGTAGAGCCCGCCGGTGCGGTAGAGTAGGGCCGTTCGTTGTGCGTGGGTGGAGATGTTCGTGTCGGTCATCACTCTATCGCCCGCGCCTGGTGCTGCGACCTTCGTGATTTCTTGGGACATTAGGTAGTAGATGCTGTCCTGGTTGGCAAGGCCAAGCTTGTGTTTGTTGTGCATGTGTGCCCGCACGCTTTGGCGGCAGTCCGGCAGTGGGGCGGGGGATTCTCTGTCGGCCGCGGTGCTAAGCCAGAAGGTCGTCTCTTTGCGTGTGGTCGGGCTGTAGGCTGGGGTGTTGGAAAGCTCTGGGTGTAGCGCCGCGTGCTTGGCTAGGGCGTCTGCGCCTTCATTTCCGATAATGCCCGAGTGGGCCCGGACTTTGTAGAATTGTATCGTGGCGGGGCTGTCGATGATGAGGGTGGCGATGGCTGTCAGGATGTCCTTGTGTCTATGTGTGATGAGCGACATTGGATTAGCGAGGGCTCGGCGGATTTGGTAGAGCGAGCAAAGGCTGTCGGTGGCGATGCGTTTGGCCCCCGCTTTGAGTGCCGCGTATATCGCCGTGAGTTCTGCCTTGTTGATGGTGTTGCTTTCTGGGTCGCCTAGGGCGACTGTGATGAGGATGTTGTTCTCCGGGATATAGACCCCCGCACCGACGCGCGCTGGGTCTGCCCCGGAGGTCTTGATGCAGCTGCCGTCTGAGTACGCGATTGTGGCCCATTCGGTGATGGCCATCCGTGGCTGCGTCGTGGAGTGTTGCGTGAGCTGTTGGTGGCTGCGTTGGTGCCCCGAGGTGGGCAGGTCCCTGTCCAGCGGCAGGCGCATGTGTTGTTTGTGGCCGCTAGGGGGTGTAACCGGCTGGCTTTGATTCGTTGGTCTGTTGCGAATTGGGTGTGTGTCTCGGTGGGGGTGGAGGGCAGTGGCAGTGCTAGCCAGCCATCCTTGGGGGTTGCCTTTGGTGACGAGTTGTCGTCCCGCTGCATTCCAAATGACGTAGATGTGGAGGTTGGCGTGCTTGCCTGGCTTGGAGCCTCTGGTCTTGGTGGAGGGTATGCTAGCCAGGTGCTGGCAGTACTCAGGGTAGCGCCGCAGGGTGTCAATGTGTTTAGGGTAGGAGATGCCCTTTTTCCCAGGGATCAGCATGATGGTGGCCATGGCCTCCTCCTGGGTAGCTGAGTGAATAGCATGGTTGACGCATTTGAGTGCCACCGCATCGTCTGCCGGGACATTCCATGTTGATAAGCCAGTGTGGCGTACTAGTAGGCAGTTGTGGTGTGCACCAAAGGCCGTATCATTGATGTCAGGGCTCCAGTAGGTAGTGGTTTCCGGTCTAACTGTGAGTGGATCAGCCCATCTTTGGACGGTACTTGGAAAGCTGCGTGTGGTGTGTAGGGTGTTAAGGGCTTCGTCTTGTGCCCCTCTCATGGGGTGGTTGCTGCTCTGTGTGTCCTGTCTCCTTAGTAGGGCCACTACTTCTGTGGCCAGGTTGCGTGCGTGTGGTGTGTGTTGTAACCAAGCGTGTAGGTCTTGGTGTTGTGGTTTGGTCAGGAGGCCTACTGTGCGACCCGACTCGTCGTGGACCGTTACGTGTTGCACTAGGTCGTGCTGTGGCATGATGGGCTCCCCCGTGCTGTGGCTCATCGCGGGGGTGGTCATGTGGGGGTGAAGTTGGAGGAAGGTTTCGCAATTGCCCGTCCCGACGATGTCCGTCTGCGGGTTGATGGGGTACGTGTGGAAGGTGGCCTTCGAGTGTAGGTTGGTGCATCGGGGTAGCCAGGTGTGCGGGTCCGGCAGTCCCTGTCGGGTGTGGGCCGGCAGGTTCGCGTCGGGTCTCGCATGTCTGGCTTCTCGTATCTGCTTGTTTTCCTCGTCGTAGTCGTCGCGCTTTGCCGTGTAGTCCAGGTGTGCCGTGATGAGCGGCGCCGGTTCGAGGGTGGGGTGCCAGTGTACTCGTATGAGGTCCGAGTGCGCTGACTGACGCATGGTGGTCTTGAAGTCATTGCTGCCAAACTTGCATATAGGGCACAGCCAATATCCTGGTTCCTTGTGTCCTGACAGGTGGGCTTGCTCGAGGCAGGTTGGGTGGTAGGCCCTCTTGCAGTTGTGACACGTGGGGCTGTCCCCTCTTGGTAGCCAGCACAGCTCACAAGTGCATACGTCTTTAGCCTCTTCCCTACTGATGGTCTCTATGTGTGTGGGTGTATAGCCTTCTTCTGCACATAGAGGTAGTGCCCATCTATCTATGACTGTGGGTTTCCAGTGCACCTTGTAGTAGTTTTCCTTGTTGATGCCGTCCCATTGCCAGCCATCTATGCTGGTAATGGCCTCTTGGTGGCCGTACATGGCCCCTAGCATGCAACCTAGGTGCTTGGGTTTACATCGGCAGGCTTTATCCACCTTCCAGCTGGAGAGCCCTGGAAGGTCGAGGCCTATTATGTGCACTATATCCTCCGGGATGGTTTGTATCTGTCTGCCCTCGTTGTTCCGTTTCATGCCCGCCTTGGGCGGGGTGGGCTTCGTTGGGGCCGATTGTGTTGCTCGTTGCTCTCGTTTCAGCAGACGTGAGCTTGTCCTAATGGCCTCGTGGACTGCGGGTGCCGCTGCGGCCCGGTCCGCCGTTGCTGGTTGAGTTGCGTGCCTGACCGCATACGCTTTCATATCCATATAGCGAGTTCTGGTGTCTGGCACTGCGGGTGTGGGCGCAAGTTCCGTGAGCCCCGCGGCCCACGGTGTGATTCTGCGTTGATCGGGCGGGAGGTCGAATGATGTGTTGCGGCTGTCCCGGATGGTGCGCGTTACGGTCGCGTCTGGGCATGAGGGCTGGGCCGCCTACTGGGTACTCAGCTTTGATATTGTCCCAGGCGACCTTGGCTGAGGCTGCAGAGTCGACTGCGAAAAGGCATCTTGCGTAGCCTGCGAGGGAGCAACTTTTTCGGTTTGAGAAAATCGAAGAAGTTTTCTGGACCGCTCACGCTAAGACACGCCTCGCTGACAATACAGCTGGAAGCAGCTGCTTATTTGAAGCCGAGACATAACCGAGTCGGAGGTCAACGATGGCGATGGAGGTCGAACGCCTTGGTAGGCGCTCTGCTCTGTTGCTTGTGCTGACCCTGGCCTGCATCGGGTGGGTTGGGGACGTGTTCGGAGAGGAAGCCAGTGGGTGCCCTCCGATACGTCTGCCAACCCACCCGGATGGCACCCCTAGAGGTGACCGCGCAGTCAGAAGTTCCGAAATCCAGCCCAAGGGCTGCGTAAAAAACTGGCCTCTGCGCCTCCAAACCCAGCTCCTGTGCTGGTCCAACGGTACACAGCGATACTGCTGCTCCAGAAAAGCCTGCGGCACAGACAATCATACCCAGCAACCTTGCTGCGGTAATATCTCACAGCCCACCAGCTGTGATACCTCAAGGATGGAACAAACCACACAGTGCACCTTCTACGGTGCCAACCAAACAGAGGCTGACAAGAGACAAGCTGACCTGCCTTACTACCACCTGCCAGCCCTGACCGCTGCAGGTTGGCATGACCAGCCAGCTGACACAGAGACGCAAGATTCACAAGCTGCCATGCAGGCTGATAAGCAACATGCCCCTCAGCCCCACAACCACCTGCCAACCCTGACCGCTGCAGGTTGGCATGACCAGCCGCCTGACACAGAGAGGCAAGATTCACATGCTGCCATGCAGGCTAACAAGCAACATGCCCCTCAGCCCCACCACCACCTGCCAGCCCTGACCGCTGCATGTTGGCATGACCAGCCAGCTGTCACAGAGACGCAAGCTACTCATGCTGCCACGCAGGCTGACATGCAACACGCCGCTCAGCCCCACCACCACCTGCCAGCCCTGACCGCTGCAGGTTGGCATGACCAGCCAGCTGACACAGAGATGCAAGATTCACATGCTGCCATGCAGGCTAACAAGCAACATGCCCCTCAGCCCCACCACCACCTGCCAGCCCTGACCGCTACAGGTTGGCATGACCAGCCAGCTGTCACAGAGACGCAAGCTACTCATGGTGCCACGCAGGCTGACATGCAACATGCCGCTCAGCCCCACCACCACCTGCCAGCCCTGACCGCTGCAGGTTGGCATGACCAGCCAGCTGTCACAGAGACCCAAGCTACTCATGCTGCCAAGCAGGCTGACAAGCGACACACTGCTCAGCAGGCTAGGAACATGTTGAGAAACCACACCATAGGCAAGAGCGTGATAATCGAGACAAACATCACTGCAATGACATGGCTGTGCACCTGCAGTGTCACATTGTTCAAAAAAACAGCCATAGACAACATGGACCGAAGTTATACCATCATAACCCCTATGCCCAACCCCCCCTTTGGACACCCCAACTGGACACCCATCCAACAACTGGACATAAACCGGCAGATCGTAGCCTACCTGGCTTGCGTGTGCTTATGGATCAGCATGTGTATGAAGCGACATCAACCTACATACTCACACACCAAATCTAGGCAATGCCTCAAGAAACAGCATAAGACCCTTGCAAAGCTCAACGCCTCCCTACACAACACCACGTACAACTGGCTACTCGGCATAGATGGGACCCTTCCAAGTGCAACGGCCATCACCCGCCTGAACCACACTGCCTACACATACCTTAAGGGACACAATAGCGGAAGGACTATCAGAACCATACAGTACAACACCACACTACAAGCCTACATGACATACTACCTCAACCCAAACGCTAGCAGCAGCCCCACATGGAACATGGCTATAAGTAAATACATGGCACGATGCATTCACATCAGCTGGCTTCTGCTGGCAGCGGGAGACATCGAGCCGAACCCAGGCCCAGACGGTCTGTACTTCGAGCAACAGATAGCCTCACACTGCCAAATACATGCCCTCAACATGGCGGCAGGACACTCTTGGCTCACCAACCAAGAACTGGCCAACTTCCACACGTCCGAGCTATACGCGCGGCAAGGGGACCAACGCACTATGTGGGCATTAGCTAAGGATGAGCAAGGTGCGTGCAACGACACAGTCATAAACCTCTACCTGATGTCACACTACGGCCTCAATACACACACAGTGGCGCACCTGCGAACAAGGAGAGACTGGTCAACCCACAACCTAGACGCGCTCTCCGCTACCCACGGTACGAATGTCTTCCTATGCAAAGCACCGGCACACAGTATGGCGATACGGAAACACAATGGCGCCTGGTACCTCCTTGACTCCCAAGCGAATGCCCCTATTCAACTACGGACCACTGGACACTACGCGTACCCCGTCGCCTGCGACATACAAGCTATCACTAGCACATCAATCCACACGGCGCAGATGGAGGAGGCAAGGCAGAGGGCAAGGCTCGGGCCCATTATAAGCAACCCCCAGGAAACACATAGGCCTTACTGGGAAAAGCAATACAAGAAGTGCTGCCTTGCACACGCCATAAACATGGCCATGGGGCAACCTATGATTATACCTGACGATGTGATCACCCACTGCAAAACACTAGGCACACATATCCAGTACCTGGCCATCCAGGCAAGGCAAGAAGATAGGCAGATACCACTCCCAGGCAGCCTCCCACACATTTACGACGAATCCGGCAACTTTACCATCTCCACCATGAACCACTACTTATACCATTACCACAAGGACCTCCACCTATGCCCTACCGCCACCGAGCTTACACCTGGTAACATCACACCCGAGCTCCTCACCACGCTCACTGACAAGATAGACAGCTACACCAACACAGTTGCCATTCTCATCACCCATAATCATGCCACCACCATCCGCCACATCGACAACGCATGGCAATGGCTGGACTCGGAACGGGGCCGCCCCTTGCGGCTGGACACTCCGGAAGACTGGCTTCAGCTGCATGGCATGCTCGTTCAAATTAAAAAGGGCGACGCGGCTAATACCAACCTTATCCAACCACTATGCTGGCTAGCAGACCCTACAAGGCACGCCACACCGGAGCAGCTGGAACAACACCTACGCGCCGCGCACGTGGATCTCACTAATGACCTGTGCACACAACCCGCGCACAGCCCCCGAAGCGACCGGCCGCCACCCAAAGTAGGCACCGCACAACCAGCGAGTAACAAGCGCGTCGCCACGGCTACAGAAGACACACACCCGGCAAACAAACACGCCCAGTCACGACAGCGCCAAGCCGCCCCCACTGTCACACTGTCAACTCCACAAAGCAGGACACGCAGCGACAAACGGCCCACATCAACAGGCCACCCTAGTGGGACATTCAGAAGACGGACCAAACCGAAGGCACAACCTAGAGACTCGCACACGCAGACCCTAATCTACCAATACACAGCCCCCACCCCGCATCCACCCGCTCACCCCACAGATAACCCATCTGAGAGTACAGAAGCACAACACAGCACCCTGCCAACCCGGCAGCCACAACCAACACACAACCGACAACATATCACACTTACGACCCTGAACGTCAGAAGCCTCCATAGGTCCAGGAACGACGTCCTAAACCTTGTGCATCAACACAGCCCGGACATCCTGATCCTAACTGAAACCATGACCCAGCCCAAGAGCAACAATCCAGGCTCTGGCTGGCTGAAGAGAGTCATGCCAGACTATGAGACACATCGACACAGAGGCCACAGTGAAGTACTAGTAGGCATCAAACACAACTTAGCCATCCAAATGGAAGCCACTATGCTCTCACCGAGCATCGATGCCGAGGTAAATGCAAGATGCGTCATCCTGACCCTCAACCAACACCAGTGCGAACAGCTCACCATCATCGCCACGTACTGGCCGTCGGGAAACAACGGCGACGCGCTCTCACTGCGAGGGAAAATGCAAGAACACATACGAACAGCCACGGGCCACCTGCCCGGCTCACTCATCCTTGCGGGAGATATCAACGCCACGATGAAAACAGAGGATCGCTCCGAGCTCACCGAGTACACACAAGATAACATGATGAGGGGGTTCGCCACTGAAATGCATCTGAAGGAAGCTGATCCCGGCGACCGGGCCTGGACCTACCAGCAACCACACTGCAAAAGCCGCATCGACGCCATCCTAACACGCGACGCAAGGCACGGCCCTGAGCACCGCACGCACGTCGATACCAACGCCTACCTGAGCGACCACAGGCCACTCACCGCCACACTGAATACAGCCCGCTTGGGCATAGCCCTGGCAGCCCCACACAAACCTCCAAAGCACAGCCACACGATCCTCACCACCCCCATTACCAATAAGGACAGGGAAGCCTACCGCCTGGCTGTGCAACAACCCAGCTCAGGCGTCCCACAACTGCACGCAGAACTGACAGCCTTCTTAGCCCCCATATATACAGAGGCTACCCACCACCTGGCTGCACTTGGCAAGACCAACCCCCAACAACCACATCGCCTGAAAACAGTGGCAGGACTCTCGGCCAGGGAAGCTGTAGACACCGCAGCCACCATGCTTACACACCTTCTACAAACTTGCAGGACGGCAGCTATAAAGACATGCAACACTAAGACCCTTACAAGGGGAGGCCAACACTACCAACGCAGGACCATGTGTAGGATTAGACTGGCACTGGGCAGAAAGCTTAAGACCACTAGAGACCTCAGCCGGAAGGCTAACTCCCTCTTTAAGCAAACCAACGTGCACCCGACGATCGACGATCTCATTCCAGAGACAGATGCGACAAACGGAGAGATAAGGGACGCGGTGCAAGCGCGCCAGGGCGATGATATAACCGACAATCACGTGCATGCCGCGCTAGCCCAACTGACCAACTCGTACCGCGACCAAATCCACCAGCTAGACGACGATGACTCTGCACTCGCCATCGCACAAGCTCGTGTCAGAATGCAACAACTGATCAGCACCCAGCCCAAGAAGGCTAACAAACGTATCCTACGCCCGTCCCGCACCGACCACAAAGGCCTACAGGCGCTAGCAGACCCTGACACCAACACCATATGCACCGCCCCTGCCGACCTAAACCGGATAGTCACCGCCGTATATGGGCAGAAGCTGTCGGCCCCGACCCCCAAGACTGGCCACTACACTAACACACAGACACGAAACTACCCGTGGGCTCGCGCCAAAGCAGGCGACGCCTTCGCAATGCACGCATGCCAAAACATACACTGGTTGCACACAGCCATCATGGACAAGGCAGGCTTCCAGGAATGCCTCAGCAGGCTGGCAGGAGGCAAGGCCCCGGGACCAGACGGCGTGGAAAACGAAATCATCAAGATGCTACCATGGGAAATGCGGGAAACCATCCACCAGCTCTTCATCATCATGTGGGCAACAGGCTGCACACCCACCACGTGGAAAACCAGTGACACATGCCTGCTCTACAAGGACAAGGGGGAAGAAACAGACCTTAACTCCTACAGGCCAGTGGGCCTAGCCAACACCGTTTATAAGCTGTGGACCAGCCTCATTACCAAGACGCTGTCTGAGTATGCTGAAGCTAATGGGATGCTCAACAAGAACCAGGCTGGGTTCCGCTCCCACAGGAACACCACACAACAGTTGCAGATGCTCGTCATGGCCCTTGAGGATGCTAAACTGGCCAAGGCAGATATCTACGCACTCCTCGTCGACTTCACCAGTGCGTTCAACACCACCTGCCAGGACAAACTGCTATGGATCATGCACGACCTAGGCTTCCCCACGGACGCTACTGACGTAGTGAAGGACCTATACACCGGCGCCACAACGCGCTTCAAAACCCCGTACGGCCATACTGACCCGGTACCAGTCAACCGGGGCACCATACAAGGCGACTCTCTCTCGCCCTTCCTATTTCTCATCTACATTGAACCCCTCCTGCGATGGCTGCAAGTGGGCGCGAGGGGCTATAAATTCAAATCAGCAACAGCCGACAGCGGGGAACGCGCCACCGTCAGCAGCATCGACTATGCAGATGACATCGCCATACTCTGCAACACCCTTCGCAACCTCCGTTGTCAAGCGGACAAACTCTCGGCCTTCTCGGACTGGGGTCACCTCATCATCTCACACAGTAAAACCCTCGCAACAGCGGCGCTCCACCACTCGGTCGAAACCGGCATGTGCAGCAACGCGGCCGATGCGGACAAGCGGGCCCGCCAACAACTCCAAACCGTCAGACTACAAGGGAAACCCGTCACCTACCACCGCCCGACCTCACCCTTCACCTACCTGGGGGTGCTCATCACCATGACGCTGGACTGGAAACCGCAACACACCGCTATGATCACCCAGCTCCGCCAAAAACTCGAGAGACTCAGACGCTCCTTTGCTAGCGCTAGACAGGCCATACACATCATCCGCACGGCCATCATACCCAGCCTAGCCTACAGCTTCTGTGCCGTGCCCTGCACCCCTGGGGACCTTGAGCTATACGACAGGTCCATCAATCAATGCGTGAAGCTTAAGCTCAGACTCCCCCTGGGAACGCCCAATGCCATCATCAGAGAGGACGCCGGGAAACTAGGCATGGGCATCAGCTCCACAGCCCAGGAATACCACGCTCGCAACACGACAGCCCTCACACACAGCCTCCAGTCCACAGATGTGGCACACGCCCACATCTCGAGGAGCATGCTGCACAAACAAATCACATGGCTCAGTACCCAGGCTAACACACAAGGACACCGCATGCTCACCCTCCTCCATCATACCCTTAGGGCACGGCAACTGGTCTACGCCTCTATATCCGGATTGTCGGCCACGGAAGGGGGGCTACCTCTCTACCATGAGGAATGCCAAACACTCGGCCGCCTCATCACACAAGCCAGCAGCTCTCAAGCACACGATGTCGTTAGTGCCAGCATCACCTGCCTCAGAAGCCTAGGCATCACGCACGCATCTGAGCTCAGCTGCAAGGGCAACACACACATCATCACCGGTAGCATGCTCACATCGAAGTACGGGAAAAAGGTCAAGCAGAAGCACATCATCGCCCTCAACAAACTTGCGGCCATGGCGGCAATGAGGGGCAGTAGGCCGCACGGAAGGGCAGCAGCCAGGGGTAGCAGCATCAGCAGTCGGCAGCAACTGAGCGCAGCACGTGGCATGGGCAGCAGCTAGGGCAACATGCCGCGTCCAATAGCAGCCACATGCACTAGTACCTAGGCAATGAGGGGCAGTAGGCCGCACGGAAGGGCGGCAGCCTGGGGTAACAGCGGCAGCATTCAGCAGCAGCTGAGCGCAGCACGCGGCATGGGCAGCAGCTAGGGCAACATGACACATCCGGCAGCAACCATATGCATTTGTAACTAAGCAACGAGGGGCAGTAGGCCGCACGGAAGGGCAACAGCCAGGGGTAACAGCGGCAGCAGCTGGGCGAAGCACGCGGCATGGGCAGCAGCTAGGGCAACATGACACATCCGGCAGCAACCACATGCATTTGTAACTAAGCAATGAGGGGCAGTAGGCCGCACGGAAGGGCAACAGCCAGGGGTAACAGCGGCAGCAGCTGGGCGAAGCACGCGGCATGGGCAGCAGCTAGGGCAACATGACACATCCGGCAGCAACCATATGCATTTGTAACTAAGCAATAAGAGACAGTATGCCGCAGGGAAGGGCAGCAGCCAGGGGTAACAAGGTCACAGTAGGCAGCAGGGGTAGGGGCAGGATGCAGGCAACTACATAGGGTGAAACATGTGGCCAGGCCAGCAGCTAGGTAGGGCTACATGACTTGCGTGACAGCTATCGCACAAAGCTGAGTGATGGCAGAAGCAGCAGCATCTGCCTATTGCTCAAGGCCCACCCGTTAGAGACCCCAAAACGCGGAGCCCAAGAGCTCCGTTGTCGCTTCAGCAAAGCTTTCTATGACAACTGAATGTCAGTGTTTGGCTTGGCTTGCGCAACAGAGCTTAAATGGTATCCTGCTGTCACCCAAGCGGTGGGATGCAGAAGTACCCGCGACCGCTGCAACTGGAATTAAATTAAAATTACAAAACTACGGGAAAAGTGCGAGCCTTGGTCAAAATTACGGGAAAAGTGCGAGCCTTGACCCCAATTACTGGAAAAGTGTCTTGCTACTCAAAGGTGTTCGCGTTAGCTGCGCGATGCTTAGGTAACGGCAGGGCTAGCCGCGACAGCTAGAAAGCTAGAAAGAAGGTACCCGTAATGTAAAGGGATATCGCATAATGTCTCGGCCAGCGCTGTTCACGTCCAAATAACAGTCTCGGCCAGGTCTCGAGTTGCGTAAACGTCTCGGCTGCGCCTCGACGTTTACCGCAACTCTCGACCCAGCCTCGACCGTTATTTTCCCGTAACAGCTCGGCCTCCGACATTATACTATACATCACCACTGGCAACACATTGGCATTGGCATTGGCTTGAAGCGTTGTCTATAAGCGTCGATCTCCCCACCACCACTGTCTCATCACAACCTGCTTTCATTCAGCACTGAGCTGCATTCGTATTGCGAACTGAAGGTATGCGAAGTGCATCGAGAGGGCGTTTTTTAGGATACGGGAGCATCAGGGAGACCATTCATTGATACCCTTAGCGCCTCCAGCATCAGCCCAGGGGACAAGTTCAGCAGGTCAGCGTCTAGCACCTTCGCTGCCATCCGCCTCTTGAATTGGTATGGACATTGCTTCTTGACCCCCCCCAGTGCTGCTTCCTTCAGGGCATCTAGCTGCAGCTGCTCAGCTGTGACCAGCCACTTGATGACGTAGCCAGGGACAGTGGGCACCAGGGACCAACAGGTGGGCAGTTCAGTGACCAGCCTGCCGCTCACATACTGCAGCAGCTCTGGGAAGTTGTACTGCAAGCAAAGCAGCAAGCAGGATGGACTTTGCTCATGGCTACACACCAGTGATTTTTCGCGTTACGCGATCGCTACAAAAAGCGACATTTCAGAGGGCCCCGTGCGCTATGTATTGGACCCCTTGCGGACTGTGCTACAAAAAGTGAGCATCGTACTGCAGCCGCAACTCGGCTAAGTGTGCTGTGGCTTACACCGCTTAAGCCGTCAGCCGTTACGCTGCTAGGCCGCCCTCCCCCTCTAGGGATTCGGGACTTTCTGTAACGCACTTTCTGTAAAGCAAGGTGCACAAACAAAGGTGCACATGGGCTCAACATGAAGTCATGCAAGTTCTCGTTACTGTTTGGAAAGTCATGGCAAACTCCGGCTGCTCCCTGATGGAACTCGTGGCAGTGCACTCAAAGATGAAATGCATGGCGTCATCCACTACCCCCCTCTGTGCATCTTGTGGCGCACTAACTCCACATCTGCCTTGATGACCCTCATTAGCAGGTCACTGTGGGAAAGTTTGGCAGTGTTCCAGAACTTGCATGCAGCCCTAAGCCAGTAAAGCTGGAGGGGCAGCTGCCCCAACTCATGCAGCACCATCGGCCTGACACTGAGCTACGTACCCTGGCAGCAAACCTGAGAAAACTGAGCATGCGTGTTTGCACTGGGTTGGAGAGCAACTCGGCTAAGAGCCGCAATTCGGCTGAGAGCCGCAGTCCCGATGGCTGAGGGCCGTGCCCGCCGAGGGTATAGAGATGGTGCCTACTTACAAGCCAGGGCACACGGTAACAGCAACAAGTTTCAGGACACCTTGCTCACTGGCGATCGATGGGATGCCTCAGTACAAGGCGCGTTGCGAATTCTGCAACAAGAGCTTCCATAGGCTGCAGTCCAACAAGCGTCAGTTGGTTGGTGCCATCACCATCGCAAGACATCAACGTGATGAAAGGCGCAACATGCTCCTGGAGATCAGTGCAGTAGGCTTGCCATGGGAGGGTTCTCAAGCTCATCAGCCCAACCCTCTCTCGTCCACTGTCTTGCAGGATCCTATTCAGCTGTGTGTTGCACTTACTACGCCGGGGTCGCCCCATGACGGACCTAGAGGCCATGGTCAAGCTGTTGAGAACCATCAAGCACTTAGCTGTGGCCAAGCCCAGTTTATCTCCATCAGCTTGGACGAGGCCACCACCGCGGACGACATGGCTGTCATGTGCGTGCACTCCTACGTGCTTGTAGACTTTGAGAGAAGCAAATCTGTTTGGCCCTCATGGAGGTAAGCCAAGCCCAACCATGCTACCATGGCATGCCATGCAAGCGCAAAATGCACCCAATGCTGATGAGTTGCTACGTACGCTGCAGTCAGTGCTCGAGGCAGCAAGCCTGCCAGCCTTGGTGCTGCAGCGCAAGCTTGTAGCACTGGGCACCGACGACGCAAGCGTCATGCTTGAGAAGCTCGCCTCCTTCAGTGCATCAGTGCACTGCGCAGCCCACTGCGTCAGCCTTTCAGCCTCTGTCATGGACAAGCACCGCAACATCAAGGGTCAAGGGTCAGCTGATAGGGCGGGCTGCGCCAACCCGTTGGCTGAGCTTGCGTAAGCCAGCAGAGCGGAGCGGTTCCCTCACAGACCTCCCTACACTCTTGACAGCCTGCGGGCTCTTGCCCATCCTCCGCTCACTTAACCGCCTCAGCCTTCTGTGCCAAAGCCGTGCCATCTTTGTCGAGGACCTTATGCAGGAGGTGGCCCTGACGGCCAATAAGTCTCTGCCATGTACACCAGCCCCTCCCCCTTCTTTGCACTTGACTTTCCTGAGCTAACAACCTTTGCCAACGTGGGAGGACCTGGCAGTTGCTTGGTGTACAACGGTTCCAGCCACTTGGCTTTGCAGCCGCATGGGAATGGCAGTGTTGCAGATGAGGTTGACAGTGACAGTGAGAATGAGGAGACATGGAGACAGCGTTTGGAGGAAGGCAGTGAGCTAGGCAGTGAGCTTGTACAGCTGTACGCCATCCACCCAAAAGGGGGCCGGGCTTCTCTGGTGCCAGCCAGTGACTTCCAGCAGCATGTCGATAGTGCCAAGCAGGAGCTGGCAGCAACAGCAGTTGCTGTGGTACGTGACCTAGTTCCGGTTCCCACCGGAGCATGCCTAAGGACTTGCTGTTGTGTACAAGCAAGGGACAAGCAGCCCAGCGATAAAGACTTCCTTGAGCGCTTGGCCATTGTCAAGGCCCAGTATTGCATGGAAGCGACCCTGGCCAATGGCCAACGAGCGCCAGCCTTGTGTGGAGCTAAGCTCAACAGCAGCCAACCCAGCTGAGGAGACCACCAAGCTATGGCACTACCTGGATGGCCACCCCATCACCAAGGCTGACATCTCAGTAGTACATCAAGCTGGCAGAGCTTGCACTCGTCATGACACCAGGCTCATTGGAGGAGGAGCGCATGATCTCAGCCATGGCATACCTCAGATGACACCCGCAACAGGCTGTAGGGGTGCCACTAGAATGTGTGCGCCTGAGTCTTCAGCAGCAAGAGTTTCCCATTCCCTTTACACATTCCCAGTTGAGCGTGCCGTAAACAAGTGGCTGGATGACGTTGCTGTGCGTGGGTTGGCTTCATTGCTTGGTTGGCTTTATTTTTGCGCAATGGGGCTCAAAAGGGTCGCGCTATGAACATGGCAATCATAGTTCGAGCCACGACACTTCGTGCTATGAAATTGGGAAGAGGCCAAATGAAAATAAAAACACTGCTACACAAGTGCTAACAGCAGGAGGAGAGTGATGGATATTACGTACCTTGTGCACCACAGGCAGCACTTGCTGCAGCTGCTGCAGGCTCAGCTCTGGGCGGGGCACAATAGGGTACAGCTGGCTGATGACCAGGAGCCACTCCTCCTTGGTGCTGCCGGACACCTGAAGGGACCATAACGGGCACACGCGGGCACAAAGGACGGCTCTGGCAGGGCTTTTGCAGCATGGGGCACTTAAGCATCCCCGCTGACTGAGCATGCACAGGGCACACAGCATGCACATGGCACTCCTGGGGTCACAACTAGGTTAGACACAGTATCACCAGTCACTACCTGTTTCCAAGGGATAGGGATGCAGGCTTCACCTGATGCGCAACCTGTGCTGCAATGCGTCGTACCCTGGCACACACCTTGACTAACGAGCACCCGTCGCTAACCAGGTCCGCTATCAGGAGCGACGACACAGCGAACACATTGCGCATCACCGACAGTTCGCCGTCGTCGCATTCGAGCGTTAGCCCGCCACCTTGGGTGACGCTGGGGTGCGCGATGACGTCCTTCAACACGCACTGCGCCATCCCGCGCGGCGACCTACAGCTTCGCGACTGCGCCACGCAATAAAAAGGGATGAGACAGTCCGCAATTGGTGACCCTAGCATGAAGGCGTAGGCAGGCGTATGTGGCGTAGGCAGGCCACTGGTGCCACTGGACCCTAGCATGAAGGCATATCATGTAGCGTAGTTACACTATGCGACCCAGTGGCAGCTCTGGATACCTCCTTCGTGGCCGTACAAGGTGCCAGGTCAAGGAGCCAGGCGGGGGCGAAGCGGGGGCTTCCTTGAGAATTGGGCCGCACCCAGGAGTGCATGGCACAGTTCAGCATGGAGCAGCCCCAGCTCTGTTGAGTCAGCCTGAGGTTTTGAATTATGCGCCCTCACAGTGCAAGTGTATAAATTATCTGGAAAGCAGGGCATGACGGCCAACTGCACCTGTTGCTAGCTCCACACAGTGTTGTGAAAATTTCAGATTTTCATTCAGATTTTCAATGAAAATTTTCATCTGAAAATCTGAACGTCTTCACTGAAAATCTGAAAGTGCCGGGTGCTGCCCCCGGTCAGATCGCAGATCGGGTGTTGCAGAGTGATTGGCTGTGCTGTGATTAACTTGGCAGGCGCCAGCGCGCTACAGCCACAGCGGAAGAAGCGCAAGCCAGAAATGCCACAGATGGCGGATTAAAATGGCTTGCATGTCTGACCTTTGGCAACCTAAGTATTTCTGCATTTGAAACAGTGCAGGCCTACAAACAAGTCGCGTTTGAAAGGATAGGCTGAGAATCAGCGGCATCCGCTCAGTTTCACTGACGATGAAACTCTTTCAGTTTTTCAATGAAACACTTTCATTTTCATTGAAAATCTGAAATCTGAAAATCTGAAAATCTGAAGATTCACAACACTGGCTCCACACCTGGCAGTGCCGGGTCACTTAGGCAAGCTGCGAGCTTGATGTCCCTTTATGAGATGGACATGGCACAGCTTGACACAGCTGGTGAAAGCACTTCTCGCGGTTCGAGCAAGCAGCGACAGGCAGGGAGGATGCGGCTTGCACTCAGGCGACCCCAACTAATAAAAAATGACAGGAAATGATAGGAAACCGACCCCTGGTAATCAAAACGACGCCGCGTCTCAGCCACGTGGTTTCTATTTATGTTTTGCACATGCCTGGATAGAGGACTCCGTCAGCTATGCGGTGAAACATGTATCAATAAATACTGTGCATTGTGCTGAGTGCTAAGGCGGCTCAAATCTTCACATTCAAATGCATGCCAGTTTTGCTCATGCGGGACTCGCCGCGACCGACCGCCGCGACCGACGTGGCCCAGTAGCCTCTGCAAACAGTCAGGGGCAGTCGCCGCAGTCAAAACAATGCACATGGCACGCCAAACCGATGTAACGACGCCCCTCAACCCATGCTCGGAAGTATACAAGGCTGCTGCATTGCTTGACCGCTTCGTGAGTAGTACCTACTACCTGGCCACTCGGTAAGGCCACTCAAGGTGTGTGGGCCATTGCTACGTTACCTTGCTCTATATGTTGGGTCCGATCCCTCCCGCCCGCCCTCCGCTTGCGTGTCGAGCTTGTGTCCAACTCCGCCCTGACCCCCTGCTGCTCAGCTGGAGGGGTGGGCAGCCCAGGGGAAGCACCAGCACCAGCTGCCTGCTGCTGCCAGGGGGGTGCAGCAGGAGGGGGGGGCAGGTCAGGGGCGGCACCAGCACCAGCTGCCTGCTCATTGGTGCCGCTACTCACCACGCTGCCGGCTGGGACTCATGGGTTTGCGTCTTGCAATGACTTGCTAGGGCCAGGGGGCGACATTGAGAGGGGCTGGGAGGGGGTGGGAAGGGGTGGGCATGGGTGGGAGGGGGTGGGAGGGGGTGGCGGGGGTGGGAGGGGCTGGGAGGGGCTGGGAGGGGCTGGGAGGGGGTGGGAAGGGTTGGCGGGGCAGTGAGGGGCTTAGGGGGGGGTGGGAGGGGCTGGTGGAGGTGGGAGGGGGTGGGTGGGGGGTGGGGAGGCTGGGAGGAGGTGGGAGGGGGTGGGTGGGGGGTGGGAGGGGCTGGGAAGGGGTGGGAAGGGGTGGGAGGGGGTGGCGGGGCAGTGAGGGGGCTGGGAGGGGGTGGGAGGGGGTGGGAGGCTTCTGCGGGGGCTGGGAGGTGGTGGGGCTGCAAGGGGGTGCGAGGGGGCAGGGTCCAGGCGGTCGGAGTAGGCTAGTCAATTCTGCAAGGCAGAGTCGGGTCACGCCAAAGGGTGAGGAGGCGGCCCTGGTTAATGGATTGCCGTGCTTTCTATTCCAGCAGCTGTGTCGTAGAGTTACGAACAGAGTAATGACTCGAAATTCTAATAACTCAGAGTGGTCAGCTCACAACATGCCGATTTGTGCAAGGGGGTCCCTTTTTCTGTGTGGCTGGCTAGAGAAACCGCTATCCATTCGCACCTCGCTGCAATGTCGAGTCATTACTAGCCCCACGATGGCCCTCCAACACCGCCTGCACCAATGAAAGGCTCGCGGAGCAAGCCTGGCGGGCTGAACATTGATTGTACTTCAGGCTCGATGCCAAGCGCAGTTCGCTCATTGGTGCCGCTACTCACCACTAGAACAATCGATAGTGAGCAGCTGAGGTGTGTCCGCGCTCGCTTGCGCCGGCATGGACTCTGATGCAAGGATTAACGCGCCGCTTGCCAGTAGATGCGGAGTTATTCGCAGGTGCCAATGCAACAAACGCTATCGCAATCGGTGCACTTTGTAGCGAGTACTTGCATGAAGATTACCAACCCCATGTTGGGACATCCTGACTTGCACAGATGTGGAGACTTATGGTCAGGCGCCCTCACTTTCGTCCGCATCACCTGACAGCGATTGAGCAAGTCCATGCCAGGCACATGACTCAGTGTCAGACCCTCCCAACTCTGAGAAAGCCATGTACACAACCTTGTCATCAGGCTTGTGAATCTTCAGATTTTCAGTTTTTCAGATTTTCAATTTTCAATGAAAATGAAAGTGTTTCATTGAAAAACTGAAAGAGTTTCATCGTCAGTGAAACTGAGCGGATGCCGCTGGTTCTCAGCCTATCCTTTTAAACGCGGCTTGCTTATAGGCCTGCACTGCTTGAAATGCATAAATACTCAGTTTGCCTAAGGTCAGACATGCAAGCCATTTTAAAAGATGCAAGCCGTCCATGCTGTCCGTGGATCCGCCATCTATGGCGTTTTCTGGCTTGCGCTTCTTCCGCTGTGGCTGTAGCGCGCTGGCGCCAGCCAAGCCAATCACAGCCAAGCCAATCACTCTGCAACACCCGATCTGCGATCTGACCGGGGGCAGCACCCGGCACTTTCAGATGTGCAGTGAATACGTTCAGATTTTCAGATGAAAATTTTCACTGAAAATCTGAATGAAAATCTGCAATTTTCACAAGCCTGCTTGTCATGCATGTCCCGGTGCCGAGACGTGTGCGATTGGCGTAGCACCGTGCGGCATGCGATGACCGCTTAGTCTGCTATACGCCCATAATGCCAGGAACCCCGTAAACGAAAAAAGTGCGCCCACCAATCAGCCGGTCGCTCTCACCACATCGCGCAGCGCAAGTCAGCTATGGGAGTGCTTCGCAATGGCGTGGTGAACTCCTAACGCTTTAAGGGCAAGTACAGCCGGCAATCCTAATTCCTCCCGGCTCAACTAACCCGACACTGTTTCCTTAATGTAGGCGCGCTCATAGTCTTACATCTGTGAGGGCATGGTCTGAGATAGTACAAAATCAGCATCGCACCTCTCAGTGCGAGGTAAGGACTGACATGTACATGTGCACGAAGCTTGCTATGTTGCTTGTGAAGAACACATTTCCTTAGATTCCTTAGTGAGCCCTCTACATCCTGATGTGCTTCGATCGTCAGTCCGCTACGTGAGCGAGAAATAAACTCAGTGTACGGGATACCCCCCCTATTCAAGACAGTTGGGAGGGACTGACTCAGTGTCTCAGCTGTGTCTCAGTTGTCTCGCCGTACCCCACCTGTCTCGCCTGTCTCACCTGTGTCGCCGTACCCCACCTGGCAGTGCTGCTCTTAGTGCAGCCCATGCCCTGGCCCAGAGCACCCAGAGTATGGGGTCATGGACTGTGTGGCGTGTGGCCAAACGTGATGACCCTGGACCCACCCCTGGCGCAGTGCCACAACCTGTGCTGGCACAGTCGTGAGCAGTCAAGGCAGTGTTTGATACTGGTGCTTGGTCAAAGTGACGCAGTTGTGGCATGGCAATGCCATGATGGAATTCATCGGGGGCGCGTCGCCCACCACTAAGCATCGAAGATCACAAACAGGGCACTGAGCGCTGCTGTGCGGCATGGAAGGAAGGGAGGCCGCGTTCATCGCGATGATGGACGCTGCGGAGGTACGGCAGTGTACCCCTTCCGTGTCGCTGCTTCCATCTGCACTGACCAGGGTCCCATGTTATTCCCCTCACAGATGTATACGCTGAAGCGGCAGGCACTGGAAGCCAGCTTGAAAAAGGTGCAGAGCTTTGCATTACCAGGTGCTATCTGCTAGCCCACCTGCTTGTCTGTCTCCCTGCCTGCCTTGCTGCCACCTGCACACTTCCACGTCATCCACGTGCCTGCTGGTATCACTGCTTGCCTCATTCAACTTTGTTACTTTGCTGGTGAGCAGGGTATCTTCAACATCAGTCAAGCTCGGTATGCCATGGGTGGCAGAGCACTAGGACAGACTCAATACGACATGGAGTCCATGCTTGCCTCCGTCCACGTGCTGCTAGAGCCAGGGCAAGGTACGCCAAGCTTGGAGGGCTCAGCCTGGCCTGGCAAGATCACATCACACCACTCATGCCAGACTCTGCTAAGTCCCATGCATCACAGCTCATGCAGCGCATGCAAGCATATGCAGTGCACAGGTGCAGCTAACGCATGCACAGGTGCAGCAGCAGTGTAGTGATCACGGCTGGACAGCGCTCCTAAACTTTTCAGGTCTGGAGCATGCCCCCATCAGCATGAAACTGATGATGGAGGAGCCTTGCAGCGCCAACAGCAGCCGGCCACAGCAGCTGGGCTCTGGGCCACATAATCAAAGAGAAGCCCGAGAAGGCAGCCCTGAGCAGGAAGGGGAAGGGTTGGCGCAGGAGCAAGGCAAGGGGCACGCCCAGGACAAGGGACAGACACAGGGGCCAGGGCAAGACATGGGGCATGAGCCCGGATGCAACCCCTGCCAAGGCAAGGATCCCCTGCGCTGGTTTGGTGTCTTAGTACCTCCTGCCTTGCGTGCGGCGCAGGCTGAGTTCCGAGCAGGTGAGCAGGGGTGGGCAGGGGTGGGCAGGGGTGGGCAGGGGTGGGCAGGGGAGGGCAGGGGTGGGCAGGGGTGGGCAGAGGAGGGCAGGGGTGGGCAGGGAGCTGCTTGTGTAGTGTTGGTGGTTCCATGTAGGTGGTGGTGGGAACCGTGCTGGAGCTGGTGCTAGCTCATGTCAGCTAGTGGGTTGTGGTGCTGGCGATGGTGGTGGTTCTGATATTTTGGTGGAAAATATGTGCTGTATACTGATAACTATATATAGATAACTAGGACAGCTGCAGAATGAATGCTAGCTGTGGAGGTAGCAGTGCCCCCATGAGTCCGCATGAGCCCATGAGTGCCCATGAGTGCCCATGAGTGCATCAGCACGGCTGGCTGTAACTGGGTAAAAGTGGGCAGACACCTCATTATGCCCAGGTGCAAAATACAGCGCCTGAGGGGGTTGAGAGCAGGGAGGAGAGCCAGTGTCGTGTGTCATGCCATGTGTCTTGCCCAGTGCCCAGTGCCCACAAGGGAGGAGAGCCAGTGTCATGTGTCACGCGCCACTTGTCCTGTGCAGCTGTGCGGGAGGCGGTGGAGGTGGCCAACGCCCAGCAGCACCTCCTGAGCCGCGTCTGCGCTTTGGAGCGAGCTCAGGCCCAAGCAGGCTGATGTAACGGGCAGCAGCCATGGTGGGGCCTGTGGCGGGTGTGCCAGATGTAAGCCAGGCAGCAGAGCCACAAGGCCTGGCGCTGCCCCTGCTTGATGCCTGACATTGAGCAGCCATTAAGCCTGGCTGACAGCTGGAGTGCGCTGTAATGTTTGAGCTCTAAGTGGGCATAGTGGCCGCACAGCAATAGCTAGCCAGCCAGCCAGCCAGCTGCAGCTGCTAGCCAGGTCCCTGGGGCCGTGGATCAAGGCAGCGTGAGACACACTGGAGTGATGGACGATTTGGCCAACCTGCTTACAGTCAACGGACATCACACAGACAGCAGGACCATCATCATCTACTAGCCATCATGACTACTGGGTCGCCAGTTGCGTCGACCTTCAGGCTGATGAGCAGGACTCGCCCTTTCATGGAGAAGGGAATTGGACTGGGCTTGACCTGGTTGCCCACACTATGCAGGAGGCGAGTGCCAGACCTCATGTTCTATCGCTAGGTTGTTAACAGCAATGCAACGCAGTCTTAACCAGTTCGCAAACTTAGGAGCACAACCACAACCTAGGCAAAACGTCGAGGAATATGCTTTTGAAAACTCTGGTGTTTGTTGTCAGCAATTGAACGCATTATGCAGCCATTCACTGGTTGCGTTGGCCGCCCCCTCACACCCCTCCTTGACCGCTTCGGCTGCCCCCTCAGCTGCAGGGGCAGCAGCCTGCACCGCCCCCTCACACCCCTCCTTGACCGCCTCAGCTGCCCCCTCAGCTGCAGGGGCAGCAGCCTGCACCGCCCCCTCACACCCCTCCTTGACAGCTTGTACTGACCCTTCCATGCTCTGCTGAGCATTTTGAGCCGTCCTCTCAACCGCCTCCCCTACAGCAGCCATTGCCTTATCCAGCGCTGCCGTTAGCGCCTGCACAGCCTCCACACCCAAACACCACGTCAGGCATGCCGCCAGCAAATGCCCCGCTGCCAGAGCTGCATGGGCCAATGCCAAGATCCAGGGGCTGACACCTTCCCTGGTCCCTGCACACATCTGCTGCCAGGCCTGCTGGAGGTGGAGGGCCACCTGGTGCATGTGGTGAATGGCTGAAAAGGGTTCGGGGCGGCCCTTGAGGGCAACTGTGACTGCCAGCTGACACCAGTGATGGGGCTGCATGCTGGTGGAGGTTTGTTGAAGGGCCATTGGCAGCCTGCGATGCAGACACAAGCAGGGGTGCCCGGGTGGGCAAGGGCAGGGCGGGCGGAGGCAGCAGCGTTGTGTCAGCTGGTATGGGGCTGAGTTTGGCAGCTCAGGTCTGGGAAGCAGGAACGATAGAGACGAGGCTGCAGTCCGGCATTGTCATGGGGGACGTGTGCATGTGTCCCTTCCACATCCCTTCCATGCTTTCACACGCACATGCAAGCATAAGCCCTGTTGCACGTACATGGCCACCAGCAGTGTCCTGTCGGCGGTGGTGGCTGTGGGCCTGCCTGAGGTGTTTGCACCTGCGCTTCACGCCTGCGCACTGTGTACCTCTGTTGAGAGCGTCGGGTGCACGCGGTCGGCGCCGGGAGTGGGAAGACGAACATGCGTCGCGCAGCACCACCAATTAACTCACGGCGCGCGGGTTGGTGCGGGTGCTCGGCGACCCTCTAAACCAAAGGAAACCACTTGCGCGATGCTGTGACGGGTGGCGCAGGGACAGAAAGCGATCCCCTAGAAGGTTCCGTGAGCACCCGTGAACAGCCCGTGAAAAGGCTTTCGATGAAAAATAGCACCTGGGCCAGCGGTTCCCTGACGTCATGCGGGAAGCGACCCGCGGCATCGATCCTCGACGACTGGCAACCAGACCAAGCGACAGTTAGCCGCGCACGTGCTTGAGCATGCTTGTGTTCACGAGGTTTGTGGGGACGGAGTCAGTTAGTCGCCAAGCCTCGAAAGCTCGTGCTAATGCTCAGATATTCCGATGCAGCCGCCAGCACGGAGCCAGGGCCCTCGGTGCCGCTGCCGTCCGGGCTGTGCTATCACCCACTGGCTGCCTTTACACGTGCAGTGCCATCCTTGCCGGTTATAAACCCCATTCTGATGGCGCACCCTTTTTGCTTATGCCCACTGATGGCTGTCTCTGATGTGGCCATCAGCTTTATCTCCCCTACAAGCTAGGGGCTACATCATCTATAGTCCTGGGTTAATGTCCTGGCCAACACCTACTTCCCTGTCTCCACCCCCTTCCAAGGTTGGGGCGACATACGTTTGCATGATACACATGCTCCTATGTAAACAGCAGCTAGCCACTCTCAGCAAGTACTATCTGTGATGAAGCCCTCAGCAGCGCCATGGCCCCTGTGCGAGTGCCCACTCTGCTGGTTGTACTTGGACAAAGAGGTTAGGTAGCAGCCACCGGTTCTTGCTGGCAGTGCCATGTCGTCGGTGAGTCCACCACAGCTCCCACTCCCGCGGCTCCCAAGTAACACCATCCCACACCAAGCTCTCGTTACGACGAGGGCGCAGAACGCATAAGTCTACTGCAACACAGTCCCAAGAAGCTTAAGAGCACAGCCACAGTCAAACCACTTCAGCTCCAAGACTTGAACATATTACACAGCCATTCAGTTGCTTTGTTGGCCGCCCCCTCACACCCCTCCTTGACTGCCTTGGCTGCCCCCTCCACCGCAGGGGCAGCAGCTTGCACCGCCCCCTCACACCCCTCCTTGACTGCCTTGGCTGCACCCTCGAACGCAGGGGCAGCAGCTTGCACCGCCCCCTCACACCCCTCCTTGACTGCCCGCACTGATCCTTCCATGCTCTGCTGAACATTCCGAGTCACCCCCTTCATCGCCACCCCTACAGCGATCATTGCCTCATCCAGCGCTGCCATCAGCACCAGTACAGCCCTCACACCCCAATGCTGCATCAGTCCTGCCGCCAGCAAATGCCCCGCTGCCAGAGCTGCATGGGCCAATGCCAAGATCCAGGGAGCGCCACCCTCCCTGGTCCCTGCACACATTTGCTGACAGGCCTGCTGGAGGTGATGGGCCACCTGGTGCATGTGGTGAATGGCTGTGAAGTGCTTGGGGCGCCCCTTGAGGGCAACTGTGACTGCCAGCTGACACCAATGCTGGGGCTGCATGCTGGTCAAGGCTTGTTGACGGGCCATTGGCAGCCTGGGAAAGGCAATGCAGACACAAGCAGGGTGCCTTGATGCCTGGGTGGGCAAGGGCTGGGTGGGTGGAGGCAGCAGCGTTGTGTGAGCCGGTGCGGGGCTGGATTGGCAGCTCAGGTCTGGGAAGCAGGAACGATAGAGACGAGGCTGCAGTCCGGCATTGTCATGGGGGACGTGTGCATGTGTCCCTTCCACATCCCTTCCATGCTTTCACACGCACATGCAAGCATAAGCCCTGTTGCACGTACATGGCCACCAGCAGTGTCCTGTCGGCGGTGGTGGCTGTGGGCCTGCCTGAGGTGTTTGCACCTGCGCTTCACGCCTGCGCACTGTGTACCTCTGTTGAGAGCGTCGGGTGCACGCGGTCGGCGCCGGGAGTGGGAAGACGAACATGCGTCGCGCAGCACCACCAATTAACTCACGGCGCGCGGGTTGGTGCGGGTGCTCGGCGACCCTCTAAACCAAAGGAAACCACTTGCGCGATGCTGTGACGGGTGGCGCAGAGACAGAAAGCGATCCCCTAAAAGGTTCCGTGAGCACCCGTGAACAGCCCGTGAAAAGGCTTTTGATGAAAAATAGCACCTGGGCCGGCGATTCCCTGACGTCATGCGGGAAGCGACCCGCGGCATCGATCCTCGACGACTGGCAACCAGAGCGCAACAAGCAACAAATGGCCGCGCACGTGCTTGAGCATGCTTTTGTTCACGAGGTTTGTGGGGATGGAGTCAGTCAGTCGCAAAGCCTCGAGAGCTTGTGTCAATGCTCATGTCCTCCGATGCAGCCGCCAGCACGGAGCCAGGGCCCTCGGTGCCGCTGCCGTCCGGGCTGTGCTATCACCCACTGGCTGCCTTTACACGTGCAGTGCCATCCTTGCCAGTTATAAACCCCATTCTGGTGGCGCACCCCTTTTGCTTATGCCCACTGATGGCTGTCTCTGATGTGCCCATCAGCTTTATATCCCCTACAAGCTAGGGGCTACATCATCTATAGTCCTGGGTTAATGTCCTGGCCAACACCTACTTCCCTATTCCCAACCCCTTTCAAAGGTGGGGCGATATACGTTTGCATGAAACACATGCTCTTATGTAAACTACAGCTTGCCACTCTCAACAAGTACTCTCAGTCATGTAGCCCTCAGCAGCGCCATAGCCCTTGTGCAAGCGCTTACTGCGCCATGAGTGCGAAACAGCTTAGGTTGCAGCCAGGAGGATGGAAGCACAGCAAACAGGTCAGTGGCAGCCAGCAGGATGGGGCCGCGTCCAGCAGGTCAGTGGCGGCTGGTAAGATAGGACCGCAACCAGCAGATCGGTGGCGGCTGGCAGGGTGGACCTGTTCACTTTGCGCTCAGCTTTGCCTTCACCACATCGCTGACTACCTTGTTGTCCGCTCGGCCTTGAGCTTGCAACTGAGCAGGCGGCACATAGTGGGTAGCAAGCAGGTGCGGCTTAGTAGGTCATCATTGGAGGGAGGGGCACAAGAGACTCTGACCAGCGTGCCTAGTGCCTGAGGTGACACAGCCCACCACCAGCCATCTCCACAACTGCCCCACATTGGGTGGCAGGTGCGTGTGCAGTGGGCGGGCGAGTGGTGATGTGCCATGGCAGTCTGAGTAAGTAGCCCTCACACCAGCTGCAGGCCCCAGGCAGCAGGACCCCTCATTGACCTCGTTTGTCACTCATCATTGGTGTCATGTACCGCACACCCGGTTAATGAGGTAGCCCTAGCCACATGCAGCGGGCAGCAGGCCCCAGGCAGCTGGACCCAGGCCCCAGGCACCCACCTTGACTTCAGCCATGACCTTGCCCATGTCCTTGACGCTGCTGGCTCCCAGTCGTGCAATGACCTCACTGGCAATGGCCTCCACCTCCGCCGCCGTCATCATCACCGGCAGGTAGCTCTCCACAATGGACAGCTGCACACCATGACAGGCCGCAGCACACATAACTGCAACAGCAGGTGACCAAGACCTGGATCAGGGTCAGGGTCAGGGTCAGGGTCAGGGTCAGGGTCAGGGTCAGGGTCAGGGTCGGCAAACCGTGGGCGTGGGACCTGCCCCCGCTGCAGGCGTCTGCTATGTTGGGACTGACAAGCTGCTGGGAGGAGAGGCTGCAAGCCGATGGCTGCTTCTGACCCTGGCTTGTATTGCTGCTGCTCAGCAACACTCCCCCTGCACTGACTGTTGTCTCCAGGCATCTATCCAACCGCTGCAGGCAATATTCTATGCATTCCTTAACACCAGGGAGCATGCGCTTGCATGCGACCCTGTGGTCAGGCTGCTGTGCTGATGCCTGCCCCAGGGCAACAAAGTGAGCCCCCACTCCACACAGAGAAAACACCACCCCTAGTGAGGGGACCTGATTCTGCCTTCATGGGCTCATGAGGGAGGGCATGGGTCACCTCATGCTCCTCCTTAGCCACCAGGTCCTCCCGCCCTCCCGCCTTGTAGCTGTCAATGCTGTCACGACGCTGCTTGGCGCTCTTTTGCAGCACCTGTAGCCACAAAGCCCTCTTGCCTGCTTAGGCTCAGGTGTCCAGAATGGCCTAAGCAGGCTGATGGCTTGGAGCCGTGACCTGAGGTGTCAGTAGGCGGCTACTTCATCGCTCTCCACACTGGCAACGCAGTGGCAACTCCAGTGACTACCACACAGCAGCACCATCACCCCGTATGAATTTTGATCGCAAGCCCACACTTCCAGGAAACTTGCCAACATCATCCTGCCTGCATACATCCTGGCTTGCCACCAGCTTCGTTCATGGTGGCAGTGTTGTTGGTGCTGCTGCACCTCACCCTTGCTGTTTCTTGTTTTGTGTTTGTGTTGCTGCTGCTGCTGCTGGCGGTGGTGGTGGTGGTAGCTGAGAGTGATTGTTGTGGCAGCCCACCTGCACGACTTCTGCATCCGTCACAGAGCCACCCTTCTCCCTCAACTCTATTTCTTTTGACTTGATGGCTGCGTTGATGAAGCGGATGGCATCCAGTCTGACCTGTACACCATGCAGCGGCAAACAGGCCATGCTCGCTTCAAGCCAAACTCCTGCAGCGCATAGCAAGTGGAGTACCGTGCTAATGCTCATGCTGACTCAGCATACTTTTGCTCTCCTTGACCTGCCTGGTCTTTTGCTTTCATGGCCTCCTTCATGTCTGCCTTCAGCTTGTCAACCAGGGCAGGGGGCCCTGGAGCTGCGCTGTTGCTGGCAGCTCTGCAGCGGTGCACCACGGGGTTGGTCACCCGGCTCAGGCTTGCGAGCCCAGGCTTCAGGTTTGGCTGTGCATGAGATTGGAGCATGCGCCTTAGATGGTTAGCCTGCGTGGGGCGGTGCAGACGGACGACATCAGCAGTTGTGGCGGGACCGTCAGAAGGTGGGTTGGCAAGCGCGATGGCGTACCAGCATCGGACGCGGTGACGTAGAAACGGGGGACGGGTAAACGGAGTTCAAGAGCAGGATGCAACATGGGATGGGAAGCATGCGGCGAGGCATGCGTGGCAGAGCACCAGCTGACGAGTGGAGGAAGGGAGGAAGGGAAGGGATGGGAGGGAGTGCAGGGGCAGATATGGAATAAAAGGATGCGGAAGGCAGTCCTGTGTGATTCAGGGGAGACGGGGGAAAGGAGAAGGTTAGTGGGGGGCTGGGTCATTGGGACGGAGAGTAGAGCTACTGCTGCCCAGCACAATCCCCATCATAGCTAGTCAATGGTTGAGACTGCCTGCAGGTCCTGTGCCACTTGTAAGCCCTGCAGGGGATAGCTTCCACCCCTTCGTGCTGGCCGGGGCCTGCCCCTCAAGTACCCCAGCCTTCTTTCTACCTGGTACACAATCTCATCTCATCTCTTCTCACTGATAAGAAGTACGATAAGATACTGCATGGGTCAGGTAAGTTTTCTTCAGCAGCGCCCCGGCATCCCAAGTCAATTGCTGGTGCGATGCCAGTGTTTGTAAGAGGTCAGCGCGTGAATGAGCGCTGGCTTGTGATGAAGAAGCTTGGAGAGGGCCAGTTTGCAGAGGTCTATGAGGTTCGCGACATCAGCATTAAGGAGGGCAACTGCAGGGTACGTCACAGGCGGGCAGCATCAGCCTTTGGCGCGTAGCTTGCACCCAACACATAGCTTGCATCATACATGCAGTTTGCCATGAAAGTGGAGAAGAGGCGGGATGTGCGAAGCGTGAAGCAAGAGCACAAGGTGCTGACTCGGCCCATGGAGGAGCGGTGCACCTTGCAGCGTGATGATGTGTTTTGTTGCATGCCACTGCATGTGATGCTTTGCCCCGCACTCCTGCGGATTCAGGTGGTGCGGCGGCTGCAGGAGACTTGTCCGCAAGTGTGCCCTGTGGTGCTGGCCGGCCAGTTGGCTGACGACCGCTGCTTCATTGTCATGCAGGTGTGTGGCCTGGTAGCCTACATGGCCACTCAGGGCAGCCAGGCAGGGCAGCCAGGCAGGGCAGCCAGGCAGGGCAGCCAGGCAGGGCAGCCACTCAGGGCAGCCAGACAGGGCAGCCTGTCAAGCAGCAACCCAGGCTGGTGGGCACCTCCATTTACTTGCTTTTTGAGAACACACCAGAACGTTAGTCAGGCAAAGTCAAGGGAGGCAGGAGGGCAGAGCAGAGCAGCAGCACATATCTCCACATTCCCTGTCCCCACCCCCTTCCAGAGGATTAGCGATAGCAGCAACCTGGACAGCGGTGTGCATCGGCAAATTTTAGGGTATGGCAGGGGGGCAGATCAGCAGCAGTGTAGCAGCACATGCATATGCCTTGTAGCTCCTGTGCGAGCCCCTCTGTTTCTCCTCTCATGTACACAAAAACATGTCAAGCAGCAGGGGCAGCAACAGCGCATGAGCAATGGCAGCAGCAAGCAGGAGGGAGGCTGGGCAGCAGCAGCCAGAACAGGTAGCCCAGGCCAGCGGGCCTGATGCCGTGAGGGCCACTGGCTCCCCAGTGATTGCTCGTTCAGTGCTGTGTTCCAGATTTGGCCAGCCACTTGCCTGGCTGCGTCGCCAAGGGGATGGTCCCGGATGCCCTGCCGTGGCTACAGAGTTTGCCCACCATCGCACCACACACCCTTCTGCACAATATACCCACACTCAGGCTGTCCTTCATGGCCACTCAGGCTGTTCTAACCACCGCAAACTGGCAATTCCAGCAGCTTCTGAGGCAGGCAGAGCTGGTGGCTGCAGCCCTCAGTGCAGAGTTCAGGCCGCCATCACAGCCTGCAGTATGCGGTGTTGCAGTTTCAGTCTGGCCACCTGCCCTCCATCTGGTACCGAGGGATTGGATTTCCGGTGCTGAAGCGGTTTTAGTGAGGGTCTGGATTTGGAGTTTTAGTGCCAAGAGCGCAGGCCTGGCCAGGTCAGGGGCGCGGGCCAGGTCTGGTGGCTGCCTTGTTGAATACAAGGGTATACTTGTACCCGGTAGAGCCGGCAGATCTAGCCAGGTCTGGTCCCCACAGCAGCAGGAAGCCAGAATGGGGCGCGGGCAGTAGGGTCGCCAGCAGGGCCAGTCACACCGTCATGCAGGCCAGATCTGGTGGCTGTAATGCCGACCCTAGGAGCCTTGTGACGTCTCTGCAGCCGCCCTGCCACCTCCCCACCACCTTTCACCTGTCCCATGTGGCTGCAGTTGCTGGGCTGTAACCTGGTGGAGGCGCGCAGGGCTGCCCCGGGGGGTCAGGGCCGCTTCCCGCTGCCCTCTGTGCGCAGCCTGGCCCTGCTGCTGCTGGACGCGCTGCAGGCAGTGCATGCGGCAGGCTTCCTGCATCGGGATGTAAGGGGAGGGCAGAGGGGGAGAAGGAGAGGGAGAAGGGGGGCGACACGAACGGCATACGGATATGTAAGGGCATTAGGGGCAGAAAGGGCACAAGGGGCGATGTATGGAACATGAGGGGCATAAGGGGCAATAGAAGCGTGAGGGCATTAAGGGCATCATAAGGGGAGAGGGAGGGAGTGCTCCAGGGAATCTCAGAGAGCCTCCTAAGGTTAGGTTAGGTTAGGTTAGGGTTAACCCTAACCCTAACCCCTAGAGAGCCTCCTAAGGAACAAGGTTTAGGGCCAGGGGTGGCTGGCCACAAGGGGTGTAAAACATCCACCACCCCACTTCCCTGTTGAGCTGTGCCTGCCTCCTTTGCCTTGCTTCGCCAGCACTGGCACCTGTCCTGACTGCGTCCTTGTGGCCGCCTGCCCCTGGGTTGCACAGGTCAAGCCGGCTAACTTTGCCCAAGTGCCTGGCACTGCAGGTGAGGCTGCTGAGCAGAGCTGACGGCTGGCTGGTACTACTGGGTGTAGAGGGCAGGCCGCCACAACCCTCACCACCCTCACCACCACATGGCCAACACGCTCCCACCACTGCCAGTACCCCTACCACCACCACCACTACTACCACACCACTGCTGCCCACCACCGCTGCCACATCAGCTGCCCCATAACCCAACACCTCTATATCTACACTTGAGCCCACCCCGCGCTGCAGCCCCACCTGCTTGAAGCCGAGAGACCTGGCCAGTGCAGCATGAAGACACCCCAAATATTGCTGTTAACATCATCTAACCCTAACCCTAACCCTAACCCTCACCCTAACCCACCCTAACCCTGACCCTAACCCCAAGCCTTGCTCCTGACACTAGCTCTGCAGAGGAGGACGGCGTAGGGGACTGGCGCCTGCTGGACTTTGGCCTGGCCCGACGCTACGTGGACGATGCAGGTCAGCGCCAGGCCCGCCCGCCCATCAGCCCAACCTGCTCCTCCCTGGTGCCTATGATGCATGCTCCCCAGCCTGGGGCACGTGCACATGGGGTGTGTGGGTCTGTGCATGGGACGCATGTGCATGCATACTGTCTCAACGCCCCACCCTCTTTCCCCCCTTTGACCCCCCTCCTGCTGTCCAGCCTGGTCTGTGGTGCGGTGGCCTAACAGCAGGGACTCGCCTGCAGCCCTTCCTGGCACTGTCTGACACTGCCCGTCACCCAGTGTTGACACACGTCCAGGCGTAGGGCCAGCAGGCGCAGGGCCGTGTGACAGGCCACTGCACCAGGTGCCAAGCCACTCAGGCTTACGCCTCAGGCTGCGTGGCGCCTGACCTAGCGGCTGTGTCACCCATGCTTTTTTCTCAACGTTTCACAGCACACACAAAGCACACATTGTCCCTTGGCCTCCCTCCCTCCTTCCCGGCGGCTGTGCCCCTGGCGTTGTTTATCCGATGTCTCATACTGCACACCAGTGTTTTTGTTTGCGTAATACGTAACGATCGGAACGATCGGAAAAAAGCTCGATTTCTAGGCCTGGCTTTCGTTACCAAACGGACCCTTGCATTGGCCGGCCTCTTGTGTATAATATGTATACAAAAATGATGTTTGGCATACAAAATGTGCTGCGATATTTGATTTTCGTAACCAGTCGAGACCTACTGCGTAACCAGCCATGTGATGGTCCTGGACCCTTCGTGACCAGCATCAGCTTGGCTGTTAAAAAAAAAACTGTTTCTATAATATGTCTGCAGATATCATAGCAACGGCTTAAGTCCTGTCCGACCCGTGTTGTTTATTTAATGTTTCACATGTCACACATTGCTCTTTCCTCTCCCTCCCCGCCCGGCCAGGCGTGCCCCTGGCTGAGCGTGAGGACGCGGCCTTCAGGGGCTCCACCACCTATGCAAGCGTGCACGCCCATGCGCATGGAGACTTGTCCCGCAGGGACGACCTGTGGAGCTGGCTGTACCTGGTGGCTGAGCTCATAGAAGGTGTGGCTGCAAGGGTGACGTGGTGTTGCTGTAAGGGGTGGTGATGGGAAGGTGGGGGGGAGGGGGGAGGCAGGGGTCATGTGAGCATGAGGTTAGAAGGGGAGGGGTAGGGGTGGATGGGTGGCAATGAGTGAGCACACGTCCAGTGATGAGGCCTTGTAACCCGCCCAGGCAAGCAAAGGGACAATGGCTAATGCTTTGCCTGCCTCCTTGCTCACGTATCTGGAGGTGGTGACAGCAGGGTGTAGGGCCCCCTCAGCTTCCTGTACCATCAGAGCAGGCAAACGCTGAATACCTAGCTCTGCTGGTGGAGTGCCGGCCAGCCCCTGGCTCTGCTAATAAACTGCCAGCCTACGCCACCACTGCTGCCTGCCAGGCTGTGTATCAGTCTAGGCCAGTTGGCATGACACCTTAGCCACCTTGGTCAGCAGCTGGGCGGGCTCAGCAGCTCAACAGCTCATCCACCCCTGAGCTGCCCCTGGTGTTTGGCTAGCTTTCAGACCTCGTGGCTCCACCCTTGACTATGGCCAGCTTCCCATGCTCCGCGCTGCCCTGCCACTGAGGGCAGTCCCAGGTTGGCTTGTGCTGCGTACCCTGTGCCCCTGGCAGGCCAATCATCCACCCCTGGGCTGCCCCTGGGGTTTGGCTAGCTCCAACTCCACTCTGCCCTGCCACTACCACTGGGGCCAGTCCCAGGTCGGCATGTGCTGCGTACCCTGTGCGCTGCGCAGGCACTCTGCCTTGGCGCCAGGAGGTGGCTGTGGGTGCGGGTGGGGCTGCAGCAGGCCAGGCTGATGTGGGCACGCAGAGGGATGCGGTGGCGGCGGTCAAGCAGGCGTGCGTCCTCAACCCTGACCTCCTCACACGCACAACACGTGTGGGAGGTGTGTGGAGGGAAGGGTGGGGGAGGCCGGGGCTGGGCTGGCCTGGCCTGGGTGTGGTGGGGTGGGGCGGCGGTGGGGCGGGGCGGCGGTGGGGTGGGGCGGCGGTGGGGCGGGGTGGGGTGGGGTGGGGCGGCGGTGGGGCGGGGCGGCGGTGGGGTGGGGCGGCGGTGGGGCGGGGCGGCGGTGGGGCGGGGCGGCGGTGGGGCGGGGCGGCGGTGGGGCGGGGCGGCGGTGGGGTGGGGCGGCGGTGGGGCGGTGGGGCGGGGCGGCGGTGGGGCGGGGCGGCGGTGGTGCGGGGCGGCGGTGGGGCGGGGCGGGGCGGGGTCTAGAGGAGGAGTGGGTGGATGCACCCCTTGCTGAACCCTCCTGGACTGATCCTAACCAAGTGCTGCCGTGCAGGTTGCCTTGCCGCCATCTCCCAGCACCTGGCCGGGCTGCGCTTCTCTGACACCCCGGACTACGGCCAGCTGCGAGCTGCCATTGGTCAGCTGCCCGACTCCCCCTTCACCCCTGGCCTGTACCCTGCTCTGCCAGCTCTCCCTGCTGCCAGCTCGCACCCCAGCGCCAGTCCCAACCGCCAATTGCAGTGGAAGCCGCAGCCAGAGCAGGAACAAGCGCAACACGCGGTCACTCTGTCACCACAACAGCCATATGACGTCATGGCACTAGCCTGGCAAGAGCAGTGGCAAGAGCAGGGCAGGCGGGAGCAGGCACAAGGTGCCCAAGAAGACAGCCAGGCCCAGCGGCAGCACCAACACATACCACTGTGGCCACAACTCCCTCGAGATCATGCTCTCTCAGGCCTACCCCCTCCAGGCAGCACCTCCGCCTCCATGCTGGATGTAGCCAGTACCCATGCAGCACCTCACGGCACACAGGCAAGCCAGCAGCCCCCTCAGCAGCACAGTGACCCAGTCCAGCTCCACGAGGACGCCGTCCCAAAACAGCAGATGCATCAGCAGTGCCAGCACAGTCAGCCGCACCTGCCCTCTCAGCAAGGGACGGGGGCTAACAGCCAGTGGGACGCGATGGAGGTTGACGGGGTGGGGGCTCACCTGCAATTGGAACCTGGGTCGCAGCAGGCTGTGTCAGCTGCGCAAGCTCCGCTACCGCCTCAAAAAGGGCGTTGCGACGGCTCGCAAAACACGCCCACAGCTGCGGACGATGGTCGCGAGCCAGGGCTTGTATTGAGCGGGTTACACAACTGTGAGACTCATGGCGGCGGCAGTGGCGGCGTCGATGCTGCTGATGTCAACGACGTGGTCGACTCTGCATGGCACGCAATGGGTCTGGACGCCGCCATGTTTGCGGCAACCCCGGCCAGTGGCGGCCATGCCCGGTTGTTGACGCCCCAACAGCAGCAGACGTGTGCAGCGTTGGAAACAGCCGCGGTGCAGAATGTTGAAGAATATCTCCACGCCATGCGCCTGGGCGTCAGCGGTGCCAAGTGCGAAGCCTTGGCCAGCGAGCTGGCGGCGATGCATCCTTGTGACGCGTTGGCGGTCGTTGTTGTGGTGCTTGGCGCGTCAGTGGCGGCCAGTCCGCCGTCGGCGTGCGGCGCGTTGTCCACCTTGCTTTCGGACGTGGCACTGTATACAGCCCACATTGCAAAGAAGGCCGAGGCCAGATGCATGGCAGCACTGCAGGCGCAGCATCGACAAACATGAGACGCGACTGGCGGATCAGCGCCGAGGTATAACACACACGGTGGCACAAAGACGTCAAATACATTTCATTGCAGTATTGAAAGGTTGCAGGAAGCGTCCCCTCCCAACGGCTAGTGTCCTCATCCTTACCATGCGCGTACCCACATGCACGTTGCGGACGCATGCTGTGGGCTGTTGACAGTGTTGTGAATCTTCAGATTTTCAGATTTTCAGATTTTCATGAAAATGAAAGTGTTTCATTGAAAATCTGAAAGACTTTCACGCCAGTGAAAATGATCGTTTGCAGCTGGTTTTCCATCCTCCCTTTATGCACGCGGCTTGTTTGCAGGTCTGCACTTCAAGAAATGCACAATTGCTCAGTTCGCTTAAGGTCAGACATGCAAGCCAATTTAAAAGATGCAAGCCGTCCATGCTGGCGTTGCCTGCCTTACGCTTCTTCCGCTGTGGCTGCAGCGCGCTGGTGCCAGCCAAGCCAAGCGAAAGGCTCTGCGACACCCGTGGGATTGGCAGCGCCGGGCTCCTTCCGATGGCAGCGACTATAGCCCGGGCAGTTTGCACTACGGGCACTACGGGCGAGTCTCTGGTTGCCTGCGAGCTGCTGTTCGCCTGCTGCTGCCATCGCGCCGCGATCTGACCGGGGGCAGTACCCGGCACTTTCAGATTTGCAGTGAATACGTTCAGTTTTTCAGATGAAAATTTTCATTGAAAATCTGAATGAAAATCTGAAATTTTCACAACACTGATCATGGCAGCCAACACTGACAGGGGTTGTTTGGGGGTGGCTAACACTGCCATTTTGCAATCTGCTGCTGCTATCCCACTCAATGCTGTTGGTCACCCCCGCCATTGGCTGCACCCCCATGGCTCAAGAGATAACTTTCTAACTCATTTCTGCACGGATGAGGCCGCCGATTTGTGCGATGAGCTAGTAATGGCCCGAATAGAGTGCAGCCAGCCCCAGCGGTTTGCCGGGTGGCTGGCCCCCAACACGCGACGTGTTCTGGAGCGTCGCAGACACATTTAGCGACGGCATTAGGCAGCCTGGACCCAGAGCGGCGTGAATGGCGCATCCTGACTGGACATGCCAACTTTTCAGGTTAGCACGCATCAGTGCTGCAACGTCCTAGCACGAATCGAGACCCACTCCCAAGCTCACCTGCTGCTTCCCGGCCTGCTTCCTTGCCCCCCGCTCCAAAGTGTCACCTTTTGTCATCAAACGGCGCCTCTGCAGGTCGATGGCATTGTGGGTTGGGAGCGTGACCGCGATTGCGGATTGTCGCTGAAAACAGGTTCAGTCCACATGTTGCAGCCATTTTTAGGTTGCACAAGAGTTCCTGATTACTGGTGCTTGTGGCTTCTGAGCAACCACGAACGGCAAGAATTAGTGAAAAACATGCAGACACTGAGCTGTGAGAAGTGTTCGCCGTTGTGCAGGCCTGTAAACGCCATGGTTACCAAGAAAAGGGGGGTGATGGCTAGATGTGCCGGTGCGCAAAAAGCGAGGGAGGTTATGGCACAGCGCAGGGCTGCTGAGGCTGAAGCCAAGGCCCAGGCTGGTGCTGCTGAGGCTGAGACCCAGGCACAGGCTGATGCTGGTGCTTATGAGGCTGATGAGGCTGGTGCTGATGAGGCTGGTGCTTATGAGGCTGATGCTGGAGGGAGCAGCAGGTGGCTACCGCAGAAGCACCAGGTGCAGCAGCAGCAGGCGGACCTGCAGCAGAGGGAGCAGCAGGTGGCTCAGCAACACCACCAGGTGCAGACTGGGCAGCAGCAGCCCCTCCGGCGCGGCCGCCGCTGTCTCAGCCAGGAGCAGCTGGAGTACGTGCGCACCTTCTGCGAGGAGCACAGCAGTCCGTCACCCATGTACAAGGACGTGCGGCGCTACTACGTGCGCATGACCGCTGGGTAGGCTGGCTGCATGGGCTGGTAGGGCTGCATGGCTAGGGTGGCCTGCTGCAGGCTGGTTGGCTGGCTGGCTGCATGGTGAGGGTACGCGGTATGGGTCACGGCAGGCTGGTTGCATGCACCGCTGGCTGGCCTGCATGCTGAATGCAGCATCACCCCACATGCCCACAGGTCCCCCCCCTACAGCTGCCCACCACACTGACGTGACAGGAGCAGTGAGCAAGAGCCGAGGTGCGCATGTCACGACGCTACGTGGACCGCTCCCTCAAGAAGCTGTACCTAGAGTACGAACGGGAGTGCCCAGCAAACCTTACAGTGGGTAGCACCACCTTTGAGATGTTGCGCCCGCCGTGGGTCAAGCGCATCACCGCTGCTCACACAGCACAGTGTGTGTGTGCATTCCCTGTGAGAGCTGCGAGCTCCAGCTGGACCAGCTCGGCACACCACATCGACAGCCTTGTGCTGCCTGCAGGACCCACAGCCACTCAGGTCACCGCAACAGTGACAGCGCGGAGCGACAGCGACGGGGGGGATACTGAGCGTGCATGCTGGTGCTGGCTGAGCACATTGCCAACGCTGACGCTCAGGACCTGGCTGGTGTGCTAGATGCAGGAGCGCTAGGTGAGGGTGGGCTAGAGAAGTTGGTGGGTGATGCCCAGAATGCCAGGGCTGCTGCAGGCGCTATAGGAGGGGGAGTTGCTACAACAGGAGGTGCCGCTGGGGGTGCAGACGTGAGGGTTGACCTGGACAGTGCCACAGTGCAGAGCTGGTTTGTGTGCCCATGCAAGGTTGGCGCCAAGCCAAGGCTGGCCTGCTTGCAGCGTCAGTGCGCAGCCTGCAAGGATAGGAAGGTGGGCGTGAAGGCGGGGTGTGAGGGTGTGCAGCTGCAGTATCGTGAGTTCAAGAAGCTGGACAATGGGCAAGGCGTAGAGTTGGCCACAGTCCATACCACACTGGGTGAGTTGGTGCTTGGCTTCAATGCCCTCATGCAGAAGCAGTTGTGGCATCAATACCTTGCCAAGCATCAGCGTGCCACCTTTAGGGCGCACTGTGCCGCTGTGCGCAACACACCGGGGCTAGTTGTCGTGTCGTGTGACTGGTCAGAGAAGCTCACCATCCACCAAGACATAGCATGTCAGGGAGCATATTGGAAGCAGAGGACCATGTCAGTGTTCGTGGCATGTGCACACTACCAGGACATGGCTGGCAACTACAGGGAGGAGTCAGTGTTTGTGAGTGCTGACAGGTGTGACCAGTCTGCTGAGGCTTCCACCACAGCCCTTGTGCAAGTGATTGAGTGTTTGCTGCAAGGCAGGAGGCACCCGGATGGCATCCAGGGTGAGGCCAGCAACACCGATGGAGTGAGTGAGGGGAGGGACGATGGAGAGGGGTGGGTGGGCAAGATGGACATGAGGCAGCTGTGTTTGTGGTCAGATGGTTGTGCATCACAGTTCAAGGGGGCCAAGGCCATCAAGTTGCATTGGCACCTAGCTAATAGGTTTGGGGTGCCTGTGCAATGGTCATATGGTGCCACATCGCATTTCAAGAGCACGCATGACTCTGAGGGTGGGGTGGCTAAGAGGGAGTGGAGGGAGCAGATGTTAGTCCATCCTGAACTGGTGGGGAAAGTGTGTGGGGCTGCTGTGCTGACAGATTGGGCTAACAAGCATTTTGCTGTACCATGCCACCAAGACACCAGTGCCAGCCACCGGCAACGTGGACACATCATGCGTCGGCGCTACCTGGTGCTGGACAACGCTAGGCAAGCAGGTGTATGCAGTATGCCAGAGGCTGATGTGGAGCGCATGCATGATAAGGTGGAGGGGTGCAGGGCAATGCACCGCATGGTGTTCACACCTGACAGGGAGCAGCCTCAATGGGCCATGGCTGCTTGTGCATGCAGCACGTGCATGAGTGTGCCATGCCTGCCATGCATGAAGCCTGACACCACTACCCCACTTGAGCCCATGCCCATGTTTCAAGACACTGTGAAGGAGGTGTATGATGACGAAGAGTGTTATGCATTGTTGATGTGGTTCCATCCCGATTTGTTGCATGATGAGGTGTGCTTTGGCAAACTGACCAACACACACTGTGCACGATATTGCCAGCACATGGGGTTGGATAGGCCAAAGGAACGTCGGAAACTGCGTCGTTTAGTGGTGAGGGACCTAAGGAGTGAGCAGCTGGAGTTTGAATATGAGGTGAACCGTTTATATTGGCTGATTTGGCTGGTTATGTAAGGTGCATGGGGGTCTACTTTGGAGCATCACAAACGGCCCAAACATGAACACAACGCGTTTATGTCCTGATTACACGATAGAAGCCCACACAAGGAGCCGCACAGAACTGGCAGTTCACATCCTGCCGCCCTGGTTGGACAGTGAGAACGGCCGGAAAAGCCCTTTTCATGCAAATTGTCGCACGCTTGTTGTCGCACATTGTTGTGCAGGGACAGCCCGGAAGCCACACCAGCACTATCAAGCACATGATCAGCACTAGCACTAGCACTAGAACACATGTCGGGGGGGTCCTGCGCCCGACAAGAAATTCAAAATTTTGAAAAGCTGAGCCGCTGAGCGAGATAGCTATTCGCCGATCACAGCCCCACTAAGCAGGCCAATTCCGGCACAATGCGACCAGAATTCTCAACACCCCCGCCCGCCCCGGCACAGGTGCACATCAGCCCGAGCAGCCCGCTAGCCTCGCGCTCGTGAGCTGCACAGCCCTGCGCAAGAATCGCTGAAAAACTCTTAAAGATCAGTCGGATAGTTATCAGGGGTGCAGCCAATGGCGGGGGTGACCTGTTGCTTGGAGAAACTTCAGCATGGGCACAAACTTCAGCATGGGAACTGACACTTGTTGCTGGAAGATACACCGGGTGCCTGGCACATGCAGCTATGTCCTAGGAATGCGAATAGCAGCTACTCCTCTAAATCAACATTTCACCTCACTCGGCTACAATGCCTCTGTCGCTTCGTTGGTGGCACCCTCAACCAACCCCATCCCTGCACAAACCATTCCGAGAGGGCCATCAGCACCAGTGGCAGGGTCACGGTCACGCTGTCTTGGGCAACACGCGCCCACACAATGCAAGCAGCCCTCATGGGCACAAAGAAGGGTACAGGCAAAGGCCTCGCACCTGCCAGACCTGCCACATGCTGGGCAACAAACAACGGGGACAAGGCTCAAAGTTCAAGGGGCGTCCTAAGCGTACCCGCCACCTGCATACTAGGAGGCACAGCCAGACGCGGGCTGGCAAGACAAGGCCAGGCTAAGCTAGGTCTAGTCCAGGTGGAGGCCAGCGGGCGCACACTTACAGCGGGGCGGGGCGGGGCGGGGCGGGGCGGGGCGGGGCGGGGCGGGGCGGGGCGGGGCGGGGCGGGGCGGGGCGGGGCGGGGCGGGGCGGGGCGGGGCGGGGCGGGGCGGGGCGGGGCGGGGCGGGGCGGGGCGGGGCGGGGCGGGGCGGGGCGGGGCGGGGCGGGGCGGGGCGGGGCGGGGCGGGGCGGGGCGGGGCGGGGCGGGGCGGGGCGGGGCGGGGCGGGGCGGGGCGGGGCGGGGCGGGGCGGGGCGGGGCGGGGCGGGGCGGGGCGGGGCGGGGCGGGGCGGGGCGGGGCGGGGCGGGGCGGGGCGGGGCGGGGCGGGGCGGGGCGGGGCGGGGCGGGGCGGGGCGGGGCGGGGCGGGGCGGGGCGGGGCGGGGCGGGGCGGGGCGGGGCGGGGCGGGGCGGGGCGGGGCGGGGCGGGGCGGGGCGGGGCGGGGCGGGGCGGGGCGGGGCGGGGCGGGGCGGGGCGGGGCGGGGCGGGGCGGGGCGGGGCGGGGCGGGGCGGGGCGGGGCGGGGCGGGGCGGGGCGGGGCGGGGCGGGGCGGGGCGGGGCGGGGCGGGGCGGGGCGGGGCGGGGCGGGGCGGGGCGGGGCGGGGCGGGGCGGGGCGGGGCGGGGCGGGGCGGGGCGGGGCGGGGCGGGGCGGGGCGGGGCGGGGCGGGGCGGGGCGGGGCGGGGCGGGGCGGGGCGGGGCGGGGCGGGGCGGGGCGGGGCGGGGCGGGGCGGGGCGGGGCGGGGCGGGGCGGGGCGGGGCGGGGCGGGGCGGGGCGGGGCGGGGCGGGGCGGGGCGGGGCGGGGCGGGGCGGGGCGGGGCGGGGCGGGGCGGGGCGGGGCGGGGCGGGGCGGGGCGGGGCGGGGCGGGGCGGGGCGGGGCGGGGCGGGGCGGGGCGGGGCGGGGCGGGGCGGGGCGGGGCGGGGCGGGGCGGGGCGGGGCGGGGCGGGGCGGGGCGGGGCGGGGCGGGGCGGGGCGGGGCGGGGCGGGGCGGGGCGGGGCGGGGCGGGGCGGGGCGGGGCGGGGCGGGGCGGGGCGGCCTGCGAGTTGAGCTATGAAACATTGCACGCAGGTTGATGGCATGTAGGGTTGTCACTGGGGTTGCTGGTAAATTCAAGGCCCGGGCAACTGGCTGTTCAACTGGCAACTTAGAGAGTACTTGTGTAACCCATGCCTGAGTTAGGGTTCCCGTCCCCGTGAATCAGTGTCAACCTGTAGGCGCGCAATGCTTTCATGCAGTGGAGTATATGCGCGGACAGCAGCAAATGCGCGGGAGCGAGCGCGGGCATCAGGGCAAGTCACCTGCCCGGACGCATCAGTACTCGCGGTGCGTGTATGTGTACATCACGCCGGCTTGGGGGTTGCTTTGGTGCGTCTGCCCCCGTGAAAAAGTCGAGTCCTTCCCGGGGTCGCCAGTGTGTGCAACACGATGCCCCCATCTTAGGCGCTGCTTGGTGCAGATTGTGAAGGCGCACCCCAGCGTCGTCAAGCATGGCGAGGTGACCCTTCAATGCGACGATGGCGGGTTGTCCGTGCTGCGCGCTGTGTTCGTAGTGTCGTCCCCCTGGATGGCTGACATGTTTGGCAAAGGCTGCACATTGGTCAAGGTGCGTGGTTGCTGGGATGCCCAGCTGTCTCATGTCGCAACAAAGCCATCCTGTGTGCCTGCGTGTGCCTGTTGTGGTCACTCCAGGTGTCAGGCAGCACCAAGGAGGAGTGGCTCCTGGTCATCAGCCAGCTCTACCCCATTGTGCCCCATCCAGAGCTGAGCCTGCAGCAGCTGCAGCAAGTGCTGCCTGTGGTGCACAAGGTACATGCTGCCCCGCCCTCATTAGTCTGCTCTGTTCTCATGACAGCTGTGCACCCTGTAGCTTACCATTGCCTCTGCTGCCCTTCTCTGCTTGCAGTACAACTTCCCAGAGCCGCTGCAGTTTGTGAACAGCAGGCTTGCCACGGAACTGCCCAACACTTGGTCCCTGTACCCCTCTGCCCCTGGTTACATCATCAAGTGGCTGGTCACAGCTGAGCAGCTGCAGCTGGATGCCCTGAAGCAGACAGCACTGGAGGGGCTCAGCAAGCAACGTCGTCAACAGAACCAAATGCAAATGAAAAGCAACATGTTGGACGCTGACCTGCTGCGCTTGTCACCTGGCCTGATGCTGGAGGCCTTGAAGGTCATGGTGGAGAAGGAGCACTGCCCTTCATGTATGAAACAGTGCAATTGCGACCTACACAGCAGAACCACCTACAGCATGGGCATGTGCCCCGCTTGCGGTGACAGGAGGAGTTGTGGGATGTGTGTTGGGTACTACTCACCATGATGTCGCTGCCGTGAACATTGCGTATGGGGTGTCACAGTGCCATGCAAGTGGCCGCTGATACTTGTCGCAAGCAAGGGAACATAGTTGTACGTGCAGGGTACACAAGGGCAGACAAGGTGGGCCTGCTGACAAGGTGTAGGCTGGGTTGCGCTTGGGCTGGCAGCACGACAACTGGACTGGGCTGGGCAGGCCAGGTTAGGCTAAGCCGCACACACTCAGTCCAGAACCTTGGCGGCAGCTTCTGGCAAGTGTGTGCGCAACTGCATAGCTTGGCCGTCACCATGCAAGCAGTAAAGCGGATGGCTGTAAGGTAGAGAGTTTGTACAGCTAGGCCATTTGCACAGTTAAAACTCCTAGACCTTTTACCAGGGGGTTTACACAGGCCGTCGGACATTTTCCCCCCCATCGATCCCGCCTCGATTGCGGACCGAATAGGGGGATCGACGCCGACTGATATCGGCCCAGTCTTTCGATGGGGTAAGCTGTCGATTCGATGGGGGTATCGATTTTTGTGAATTCGAGGCATGTTCGAGGCATGTTTTATGCAATTTCGAGGCATATTTTAGGCATGTTCGGGGGATGTTCGAGGCATGTTTCGAGTCAGCTCCGTCCATCGATTCGATGGGGGATCGATGCAGGAAACTCATCGATGTTACATTGGCTCACGGCCAGAGCACAAGACCTTCTGCCAAAGTACAAGGCCTACCAGCACAGCACCAAGCCTGAATCAGAGCACTAGGCTTGCTGCCATGACACGCAAAGTGGCACTAGTGCTCAGTACTTATCAGGTATGCCCTGTGGGCTCAGCTGTATTCCGTTGTTGGCTGGGCTTCATCTGTGCCAATGCTGAACGGGTTGGGTTGGAACCAGACAAGAACAAGGAGGTGACCTGCAAGAAAAAAACATGTCATGCCGTGCAGTCAGCCATGTCGCCCATGCAATGCACTAAAGCCATGGTATGCCAACATGCGGCGGCTGAGTGGGGTAGCAGGTGGGGTTTCTCGTTGTGGTGGAGCTGGTGGAGTGAATGGGGGTGGTGGTAGTTTGTAAGGGGGTATGGAAAGAGGTACAACTACATAACTAATGCCTGTGTGGGTCATTGACCTGGTCAACCCAACCCTCTCCACTCCCACGCTTAGCCGTTGCGCGCCATGGTTGCTCCTGTAGAAGAAATGAAGGCAGGCATTTGAGCAGCAGTCAGCTTATGCCCTTACTATTTAAGTTGTTACGTGCTAGCAAATACTAACCTTGCATGCCGCACACGCGCACATTGCTGATGTTCTCCCAACCGAATGTCTTGCAATCTTTCATCAGCACCTCACGGAACTGCAACATTAGCGCTGTGTGGTTGGAGGCCATCAGCTCTTTGAAGGGCTCCTTCTCACCGGTGACCTGCCGGTAGAGGTCCGTAAGGCGGAAGTATAGCTGCACGCATTAGGAGCAAATGTAGGCGTTAAGGTACTAGCATGCACATGATGGGCAAGCTGCTGGTGCTACATGCAACCCAAAGCAAGCAAAAGTACCTTAAAGGCATTCCTTGGCTGTTTGTTGGCTCCTAGCTGCTGGTCCTAGCTGCACTTGGCTGTTGCTCTTGGCTGCAAGGAAGGGTAGAGAGATCAGCTGACTCATGACTGTTCGCGCCCTTCCACAGCTGCCACACACCTGCCGCCGAGGGGAGGGGAGGGGAGGGGAGGGGAGGGGAGGGGAGGGGAGGGGAGGGGAGGGGAGGGGAGGGGAGGGGAGGGGAGGGGAGGGGAGGGGAGGGGAGGGGAGGGGAGGGGAGGGGAGGGGAGGGGAGGGGAGGGGAGGGGAGGGGAGGGGAGGGGAGGGGAGGGGAGGGGAGGGGAGGGGAGGGGAGGGGAGGGGAGGGGAGGGGAGGGGAGGGGAGGGGAGGGGAGGGGAGGGGAGGGGAGGGGAGAATGGGTATGGGTGTTGGGATTGGCGGCTGGGCTGGGCGCAGGCAGGGGGTGGAAGTGTGTTGACAGGTGGAGAGGGGGTGGGTGTACAGGGAAAGGAAAACGGGAGGGAAGGTGCTGGTGGTAGTACTGGGAAAGGGGATGGGTGTGACCATCAGAACCTGCAGAAAAACAAGGGCATGAATCAAGGGCATGAATCATAAACCTGCAGGAAAACAAGGGCAGCGGTCAAAATAGGTACATAAAGCCACAAAGTTGCAAGGGCTAGCCACTCACCACTCACTCACTTGCTAGGGCTAGCCACTCACCACTCACTCACTTGCTGGGTGTGGGACGAGGGGGGTGGGTGCTGCTCATCGCTGCCGCTCATCGCTGCTCCTGGCTGCTCTTGGTTGCTCTGCCAAGCTGCTTCCCTTGGCTGCACTTCATGGCTTCCAGCTTACGACTGGTCCTACGCTCCAGGCTCCTTCAATTCACCTCCAATCCACTTCACCTGCAAGCAACCCATGCCACACATTCTTTACCAATTACTAGTAGCTACTTCTTGATGATCATCGCACCTTTCCCGTGCTACTGGGCATACGTTGTGTAAGCAGGCCGCGCTCCAGGCGGACGCTCTGCCGGAGAAATCTCCTTACTTCTCTTCTATCTGACTGCATTTCTTCTTCACCTACAAGGCACATGTGCCACAAAATCAATGAGCGCCACCTCGCACCTTTCCCTGGCTTCACATTCTTTCTCCTCGCTGCCTCTTGCTCCTTTCGCTCGACCTGGTCGCATGCCTTCTATCGCTGGTGGCGTGTTTGGTCCGGGCTGCTGCTGGCTGCTCCTGGCTGCTAGCTCATCCTGGCTGCTAGCTCATCCTGGCTACTGTGTGCTGTCCTTCGTGATTCCTTCGCTTCCTTCGCGCTTCCCTTCCTGCATGCAACCTGAAAGTACATTAATCCGTGTTATATAGATGGCCTGCTGGGTTCGCACCACCTCTAGTGTGTTCAATAAGTTGCCTCAATAAGTGCCAGTGGCACTGTGGTTATGATGGTTGGGATACACCGCAACGACCTGAGATGCCTGTTGCCGGTCTTGCCCGTCGGCAGCTTTTAACCAGCTTCAAATGCAATCGACCCTATATCGATGACCCCATCGACTTTGCGACAATCGACAGGTCTCGATGGCCCGGGGGGAGTATCTGGCGGCCAGCGCATCGGTCGCTCGACAGATTTCGACCAGCTTCGACCGCAATCGATCCCATTTCGATGACCCCATCGATTCCGCGACAATCGACAGGTTTCGATGACCCGGGGGAAGTCTCTGGCGGCCAACCCATCGGTCGCTCGACAGCTTTCGACCAGCTTCGATAGCAATCGATCATATTTCGATGACCCCATCGATTTTGTGACTATCGACAGGTTTTGATGACCCGGGTGAAAATGTCCGACGACAGGGAGAGGTCTGGCACTTGGCCTAGCACTGAAAGCTCTAGCGCATATTGAACATGGTTGAGTTCATCGGGCTCACGCTAAGAGTGGGCGTGTGAATACTTCTTACATGCAAACTACCTCCTACCAAAGGCCTCGCACCTGCCAGACCTGCCACATGCTGGGCAACAAACAACGGGGACAAGGCTCAAAGTTCCAAGGGGCGTTCTATGCGTACCCGCCACCTGCATACTAGGAGGCACAGCCAGACATGGGCTGGCAAGACAAGGCCAGGCCAGGCTAGTCCAAGTCCAGGTGGAGGCCAGCGGGCGCACACTTACAGCGGGGCGTGTGAGTACTTCTTACATGCAAACTACCTTAACTATTTTGGCCAAACATGAAGTCCCGCATGGATGGAGAATGCGTCCTCCGTAAAGCACTTCAAACGAAGACCTACCGTGCAATCCCATGCAAGCTAAACATTTTACCATGCAAGCCTTGCATCCCCCTGCTGCTCGCCTGCGCGGCTTCATTTGTCATGGTTCCCTTGTGAAGGCTGCAGAAATGACGCAATGTCCTGGCTGAACCTTGCCACATGTGCAACCTGAGCTGCAACGGCTTCCTTTTTCTGCTGCTCTTACCTATTCTCAAGGCAATTATCAGCCCTCTCGATAATGTCGTCGAAGGAGAGACCCGGACAGCTGCAGCTCATAGTATGTGCTTTGATGTGGTGGAGGAGGAGGGCCATTGCCACGCTTAGGCATGCTGCGAGCGAGCTGCGGCGCCCCCAGTTACCGGACATAACCGCCGGCCCTCGCGCGAGCGCTGTTGTAGACCGTCCCTACCAGCATCCGCTTTAGAAATAACACCGCATCCATCTACAGTAACCTTGCCACCTGGACAATTGTCGAGGGTTGGTGGGCGCCCTGGCCGTGCAGGCCCTTTGATGCAGTCGGCATATCGTGAAGGCTCGCTGATCACGGCTGTGTAAGCGCGGCATCAAATGGCTCGCGGTACATTTTGTTAAAGAGACCTTGTGGGACCTGATTACAAGCCAACCTCCAAAGATAAAAGACTGAGGAGAGAACAGAGAGAAAGGGAAAGAGAAGGGGGTTGCACCAGGAACTCCGGGTTTCGCATATTGACCTGGTTGAGTTCATCGGGCTCACGTTAAGAGTGGACCGCTCACATGCAAACTACCGGCATGGATGAAGAATGCGTCCTCCGTAAAACACTTGACACGAAGACCTACCGTGCAATCCCATGCAAGCTAAACATTTCACCATGCAAGCCTTGCACTCCCCCTGCTGCTCGCCTGCGCGGCTAACAGCAGAAACCGCGTGGCTTCACCTGTAGCACATCCTGTTGAAGCCAAACGCACATGCTCGGTCCTAGACATTCCTCTTGCCCTGTTCACAAATGCACAGAAAAGCAGAACAGAAATACACCGTCCATGCAACCATTCCATGCCCCTGTCCGCTGCCCCTGTCCTCACACCACCGCTGCCCTCGTCCCTGCGACACAGGGTTGGCAGCTATGGCCTGACCTCTCAGCAGTTTTCTCCCTTATTGCATGATAGCACAGAGTCCTATAGCCCTGGTGACCAACCATAACGCTTGAACACCATGGCAGCGTTTGGCAGCAGTAGTGACCACTCCGTTCTGCAGCACATGGCTGTGAGGAGAAATCTTCCTCCTCGCTCTCCCCCTCCACCTTTCCCTGCTGCTGTATCCGCTCTCAAGCCTACTCCTACACCTATAGCCCTTTGCCCCTGGCTCATGATGCAGTGTTGTACTGTTGAACTGGCAAGGCATCACTACGATCAATGCCACTGACATGCCTACCACCGCTGTCACACTCATCACACACACCACCATCGAAACCACCACCAGACACCAGCATCAATCACAACCATCACCAGTATTGCCACCATCATTACCCCAAGAGGGGGAGCACACGACCACTAGCACGCCATTTCCCCTTCTTACCACCAAGACCTACTTGGCAAGAACCTACAGTCTCATCAAGTACAAGCCTCCGGGCCTCTCCCATCACCAGCTCCGCCCACCAAGTCCTCTGCCCTGCCCTTCACAGGGCCCTGGGCTCACTGGGCAGTAGCATCTGAGCTTGCCCAGCACCGCCTGCAACCTGATAAGCAGGCAGGGTGCTCAGTGTACCATTCGCATCCTTTGCTGTCCACTCCTACGCAATCCTTGTCTGCTCCGGCATTAACAGGCAGGCAGTACCTTGAAAATGGTTGTGCTAATGAGTTGTGGCAGGTTCAGGCACACCACACCAGACCCATAACACCAGACTTGACAAAAGTTCAAACACCGTTCTCATAAGTTTGGATTAAATGTTCCTGAGACATGGAGCTCAAGCTCAAATGGGACCGATGAGCTCAAACTTAGGTTCAGGTTCAGCACGCCTGAGACCCGCCGGCTCAAGAAAGAAGCAGGGCGGCACTATCTTTGTCCTTGCACCAATAGGCCAATCGGACAAGTTGTCCTGCACTTGCACTTTTCAATCTGGAAAAAATTAGGCCTGACCTGCCTGTTGGTGTCCACTAAAGACGCAGGGCGGCATCATGGCCTTGGCAGCGCGCCTGGTGACGCTGACCCGTGTGGGCCTGAGAGCCCTGGGTTGGGTTTGCAAGCATACCTGACCCAACCGACTAAGTAAGGGTGTGACATGACTGTGACCACCTACCCTACAACAAGCAAACCACAGCGGGGTGAAAGAATGAGATGGCAGGGAGGTTGCCATCAGTGAATGGAGCAGGAGCAGGAGCAGGAGCAGGACAAGACTCTACATTGCTTAATCAGGCAACAGGAGCTCCTCAATATGTGCCCACATGTAAGTCGCGGCAGTGCTGGTATTCACATGAACGCAGGCAGCTACACAGCATTCTCACATTGCCTTCTTATCTGGGAGGTTGCCCATTATGACAGGCCATCCCATGCACCTCCACATCATCCTCACACTCGACATCATCCCACATCATGGGCACAGGCTACACAGCCTCCTCACATTGCCTGCTCATCCATTGTGAGAATGGCCATCATGGAGGCTGGTCAACAAGGGGGGAGGCAATCCTGTGAAGCTGTGCAGAGGGCAGGAAGGGGGTGGTGCCCGTGCTGACTTGTCATGGAGCGGGGCAAGGAGACAATCAGCCAGCCAGTCAGCCAGCCAGCCAGCCAGCCAGCCAGGCTAGGCCAGCCAGGCAGGCAGAGCCATGTACAAGAATCCCTCTGCCATGCATCTGCCCCCTCTGGGCTGACCCTCCCCAGCACCTTTCCGGCATCTGGGTTAGGGTTAGGGTTAGGGTTAGGGTTACAGCACCTTCATTGCACCTGGCTCGTTCTGACCAATCCTCCCCCTACCTCAACTCATGCGGCTGGCCCATGCGTGGTCCAGGGTCCCAAGGGAGGGGGGGTGTCAGGCTGCTCGCATGGCTGGTTGATGGGGGTCTTCTGTGAGCCCGCAGCTAGCCTGAAGCTGGGCTGCCGGGCACTGGCGCAGCTGAAGGCGGGTGGCCAAGGGCCATGGGCCCGTGCAGGCAGTTAGGGGCACAGGGTGAGCCGGCCCCAGCTCATTGCGCAGCGGGGCTGGGTGGCCTCCAGCGCCAGGTCTGCATCAGGCCCTGCAGCCAGTGTAGGAGACGAGCAGTTTACTGCAGCAGCAGCACTTGCGCCTACACCGGCAGCGGGTATGGCAAGCTGCTGATTGCTGCAGCAGCAGCAGCAGCAGCAGCAGCAGCAGCAGCACTTGCGGCTACACCAACAGTGGTGGCAGCCACAGTGGCAGTGGCAGCATCAGTGGTGGCAGCGGAGGCACAGCCCCCCCGAGCTGCCATGCAACAGCCTGCCCTCCCTGTGCCCTGCCGTGTTCCCCCCTCACCCTCACCTCACCCTCCCCCTCACACCCTCCCACTCCCTCCCCCCTGCCCCACATACCTTGCCCTTCACCTCCAGGCCGCCTGTTGGCTCCCACCCCTCCTGCAGGCTCCCCTGCTCCAGCTCCAGGGCCAGGGCCACTGCCTGCAGCTCTGGCTGACAGCGCAGCGCGTGCAGATGCGTGCGCTGCTGCTGCTGCAGGCAGGTGTACGCCGCCTGGCTCAGGTGGATGGAGCCTGCATGGAGGTCCATGCAGGACAGGTTCTGAGGTGAGGGGAGACATAGACAGGGGAAAGTAGGCGGGGCAGGACACGCGGGTATGACGTGGGCAGGGGGCATGGTGGAGAGTAAGGATTGGGGTTAGGGTTAAGGTTGGAGTGAGAGTAAGGGTTAGGGTTAGGGTTAGGGTTAGGGTTAGGGTTAGGGTTAGAGTTAGAGTGAGAGTAAGGGTTAGGGTTTGAGTTAGGGTTAGGGTTAGGGTTAGGATTAGAGTAAGGATTAGAGTAAGGGTTAGGGTTAGGGTTCACAAGCATAGTTTGGGGGTGAGGGTGGTATGGTGGTGGACGATGGTGGACTACATGGCGGACAGCATTGATGGGCCAGGTCTGGGACTTGACTATACACATGTGATGAAGCTTCATATATCAAACTGAAAAACTGACAGTCAAGGCGGGCACTAGGGCGGAAGGTGGGCAAGTGCTGCTACACCAAGCACCATGCAGCGAGCGGATTGGGGCCAGGGTCAGGCAGGGTGGCCAGTGGGGACTGAGGTTGAGTGAGGCAGCGGGTGGCTCCAGGCAGGTCGTGCCCATCAGGGGGTGGAAGGTGAGAGGAGGGGGAAGGGGGTGAGAGCCCTGCTGAACTTGCTGCTGCCAGGCAGCGGTGGGAACAGGAAGGGTGGCCATCCTGTAGCACTGAGGTCACGTGAGGCTACTCACTTTAGTCAGGTTTATAAAGGACCACGAGCCTCCCTGCCTGCGTGCCTGTCTGCCTGCCTGCCTGTCTGTCTGCCTGCCTGCCTGCCTGCCTGCCTGCCTGCCTGCCTGCCTGCGTGCCTGTCTGCCTGCCCTACCTGCCATTATCAAGGGACCACCATGCTGCATACATGAGGGCCCCTCTCCCTTTCTCCAACCCACCTGCCCTGCCCTGCCCTGCCCTGCCCTGCCCACCTTTGCGACAAACCCTGAGTGCCTGCAGCCTCCTCTCCCTTGCTCAACCCTGCTCACTTCAGCATCCCACCCAACCACCTGACTTACCAACACTGCATGTCGTCTCCATGCGACTGGCAACGTTCATGGTATCCCTGCGGTGCAGGACCATGACCCAGCTGTGAGGGAGGGAGTTGACACATGATAGCATAGTACATGACAAAAGAGTGCTCTGCGGAGGATGAGACATTGTGGGTATTTGTGGTACTGCTGCGGCAGCTTTTGAAGAATAAGGTGAGAACAGAAAGCTTGAGTAGAGGCAAAGACCCACGAGCGACTGCTGATACCCGTCACCAAATGGCGGCGGCCTTCAGTGCCGGCAGTGATTACAGCTGGCTGCTGGTCGGGGGGGTCTTCAAAAGCTGCTGCCGCAAGGGGTCTTCAAAAGCTGCTGCCGCAGCATCCCTAGCACTACAAATACCCACAATGCATGAAAGCATGCAAGTTGATTTATTCAAACACATGCAAGCCGCCACTAACCACTTCTGCCATGTCATCAGGTCAGCCATACAAGCTTCCATGTTGTTGTGATACTCAACTGCTTGTTTAGCTTGCATGGCATATCCCATGTCACGCATTCCGAACAGTCACACTCATGGCTGTGACAGAGTGGAGGAGAGTGAGAGGGTGTGTTGGTGTGAGGTATGAGGGGAGAAGGAGTAAGGTATGGGGAATGGAGAAGGCCAGGTGCAAGGGTGGGGAGGGCTCATAGCACAGCATATCAGGGTTATAGTCTTGACCCTGGCAGGGTGGCAGGCACATGGCAGCAGGAGCCTTACCTTTAAGCAGCAGGCACGTGTCAGCGTCAGCTGAAGAGACGTCAGCGGCGGTGGCAGCAGCAGCAGCAGCAGCAGCAGCAGCAGCAGCAATAAGCAGCAGTGCAGGAGGGGCTGGTCACTGACCCAAAGAGACAGAAGCGCGGCATCTTGCGGCCAATGACGCCGGAGGTGCAGGGGCCACAGTGCAGGCCCACACGCAGGCCCACTGGGGCGCCGGTGTGAGGCAGCGGCGTTGCGGCGGCCACACGCAGCATGTCCCGCGCCAGTGCAAACACCTGAGCAGCAGCCGGAGAGGAGCAGGTGTGCGGCAGCAGCAGGAGTGTAGGGGAGGGTGGCCACGCGCCTGGAGTCAGCTGCAGGTTACCGCAATGCACTAGGGATGAGGCCGGAGGGGGCTAGCTGAGTCAAGTGAGGGTTAGAGTTAGGGTTAGGGTTAGGGTTAGGGTGACAGTGACAGTGAAGGTTAGGGTGAGGTTTAGCGGTGCCATGGCGGGACGGGCTGCTAGGTTGAGGCGGGTCAGGGACCAGGAGAGGTATGGGGCTCAGCAGGAGGGCAGGTGCTGGGAGGTGTAGGGTGGGTCAGGGAGGTTCAGGTAGGGCTACATGGGGTGAGGTTGCACATGATCATGGGGTGCTGAGCTGTGGTGTGCATCACCTTGCAGGCATGCAGCGGGTCGGTGTGCTGGTTCACGCTGCGGAAGCCGTCCTGGTCCACCCCCATAAGGCCCCCAGCCACCACAAAGCCATCGCCCACAGTTTCCACCTGCACGGCCCATGCAAGTCCCATGCAAGTCGCATGCAAGTCGCATGCAAGGCACATGCAAGGCACATGCAAGGCACATGCAAGGCACATGAGGTGAGGAGGGATGCAAGGGGGACTAGGAAAGGGTTGGGTGGGATAGGGGCTCAATTGAGCTGGGAGGACAAGGTGTATTTGTTACAGGCAGCCAGCTCAACGACAGCAGCAGCAGCAGCGGCTGTAGCGGTGGCAGCGGCGGCAGCGGGAGCAGGAGCAGCAGCAGCAGCAGGGGGAGGCTGGGGTCCTCACCTTGTAGACGCCGTGCTTGTCACACAGGTCGTCAAAGGCGCAGAACAGGGTGTTGAGGAAGGACATGACGACTGGGGCACCCAACACTGAGCACATGGAGGTGAACGACACCAGGTCCGCTGCAGCAGGCAGGCAGGCAGGCAGGTAAGCAGGCAGGCAGGTAAGCAGGCAGGTAAGCAGGCAGGTGGGCAGGTGTCAAGCAGGCAGGTGGTCAGGCAGGCAGCATGCATCGAGTGGGTGGGCAGGTGGGCAGGCAGGCAGGTTTCGGAGGGAAGGGTCAGGCAGGCTGATGGGCAGGCAGGAAAACAAGCAGACATGCAGCTGACTGAGGAGTGAACTGTTACCACCCCCTAACCCCTCAATGTTGACTAGCCCCTTACACCCTCCAGCATCACATTGCTCACAGTGCAAATGCTCGGCAGAAACAGACATACTGCAACCCTGTCTGATTACAAACTTGGAGAGAGCACACGCAGCTTCCTCAGCTCTCCTGCTGGCCAAGGCCAGTATTGGGTGCTAGGCAGCTGCCAGACGAGGTGCTGAGCAGCTGCCAGGAAGCTGCTGAATGGGAGGAGGGCTTCCAGGCCCTGCTGGACCAGCTCCAGCTTCTGGCCCAGGTCGCACTCACCAAACATGATGGTGACCTCTGGGTGGTACCTTGCCATGAGCTGGTGCTGGTCCAGCAGGGCCCGGGAGCCCCCCTCCCACTCAGCAGCTTCCTGGCAGCTGCTCAGCACCTCAACCTGGCCTTGGCCAGCAGGACCAGCAAAGGGTGTAGAAAGGGTGGGAGCTGGCGGGTTAGAAGTGTGAGCATCAGGAAGGTGGGAGTAGCTGGGTGTGACTTCAGGTGTGAGGTCCACGTGTGGGTGGGAGGGGCGGGGCCGGGGGGTGGGGCAGGTGCCAGGCAAGAGGGCAGCAGTGGAGCCACCAGGGGTGGATGCGGGCGGCGACAGGGAGGCAGGGGGAGGAGCTGTAGATGCATGCGCTGCATGAGCTGTTGAGCCAGCAACCTCATGAAGGGCCGGGGACGTGCGGCCGTCAGGCCCCTCTCGTGCAAAGTCAGGCATACGGAACGGCAGCTGGGTGCTGGGTGCACGGTCAGCCAGGCTGTGCAGGCTGCCGGGCGGGTCAGGGAGGTAGCTCACTGCTGGCTCCATGCTGCCTGCATAGAAGGCTTGGCTGGAGGCTGGGGAGAAGGAGGAGGGCAGGGTGGGGTGCTGGGGTGCAGCAGCAGGGACAACTGGGCAGTTGGGAGCAGTGTGCTGCGCAGGTGCAGCAGGGTGCAGCAGGGCGGCTGCGGGCGGGGCTGAGGTGGGGCGGGGCGCCAGAGGCAGGTCATGCCCAACACCAGCCTCGGTATTGGCCGGTGGGGACGGGGCGCCTGCTGCTGTGATGAAGGCAGTGGCGCCAGGGCTGGCAGGCAGTGGCAGGGGGTGCTGGGCCTGCTGGGCCTGGGCTGCTGGCAGTGAGGTATGGCTGGTGGGCAGTGCCTCGGGGGTGGTGTGGTGTGGTAGTCTGGTGTCAGTCTGGTGTGAGCCCCTGCCTGCTTCAACATCTGGAGGGGTGAGTTCCAGATGTTGGGGTGGGTCGGGGTGGAGGTCAGCGACAGAGACAGTGTCAGTGTCAGGGTCAGGGTCGGGGTCAACAGGGTCTGGGCTGGGTGCAGGGTGGTTGTAGGCGCCCAGCGTGCGTGGAAAGTCTAGCGCTACCTTGGCATGAAGCAGGGAAGCAGCCAAGCTGCCGGTGGTGGTGTTGGTGGTGTTGGTACCGCTGCGGGCTGGGATGGCTGGGCCGCTGCCTGAGGTGTGCAGGTCCCGGGAATCAAACCATGCACCTTGGTTGGGCATGGCAGGGTGGAGTCGCGTCTGCTGCTGCATTGTGTGCGTGGGGAGGGGTGCAGGCAACGAGGGGAGGGGCAGGCTGTGTGCATGGAGGTGGGTCAGGCTGCTTGCGGGGTGGAGCTGCAGCTGAGGGGAGGAGGGGGGTCGGGGGCCCATGGGGGGGCCAGCTGTCATGGCTTCTAGCACGTGGCGGGGAAAGATCTGCACACAGCAGCATGCCCCGGGCACAGCATCAAGTCCTGGGCGCCCTCACTTACACCATGCAGGGCTGACTGCCTGCAACAACATGATCTTTGCAACGACATGCCATCATTACGCAGGGAGGTCAGTGTCTTGGCAATGTCAGCTGTTTTTTGCTGTCATTTTATAGCGACCTATTCAAAGACTGAGAAGCAAAAGGAGCTGCAGCAATGACAGTAGTGCAGCCACTGCCACAGCAACAGCCGCAGCAACAGCCGTCCCTGCCATAAATCCAGCCTCCAGCCCCCTGCCCCTCACGCCCCTCCCCCTTCCCATTCCCCTACCCCCTCCTCCCGCCTCACTGCCCTCGACCTCCACGCCATACAGCATGTTACGCTCAACAGCAGCAGCAGAGTGCACACGGAGCACCCCCAGCCTCCGCAATGACCCCAAGAGCAGCTCTGCCCCAGGCCTCACCTCCTCCAGCAGGCTGTGCTCGCGACCCAGCGCCTGCCTCAACGCCAGCTCGGCCCGCCTTGCCCAGGACACGTCAGTGCCACTCAGCACCAGGCAGGCCTCACCTGTGATGGGGTCTGTGGCAGGGCAGCCACTCAGCAGGTACCAGCTGGTGGGCTCCTCCCCCTCCCCCTCCCTCCCACTCTCCCCCTCCTCCCTCTCTTCCTCCTCCGTCCCACCCTCCCCCTCCTCCCTCTCCTCCCTCTCCTCCCCTTCCTCCCCCTCCTCCCCCTCCTTTCCACCCTCCCACAACACCTGACGAGCATCACCATGCCCCTCCCCCTCCCTCCTTTCATGCTCCCTACCCCTGCCCACCACCCCCTCAGTCCCTCCCTGTGGATCCTGCTGGCTGCCCACCTCAGCTGCAGCCCCCCCACACCCCTGGCCCCCACAACTACTATCCAGCCAGCCCGCCTCCACCGCAGCATTCGAATATGAATGGTTTGGGAAGGCGTCGGGGTCCGAGTCCAGCAGCTGGGAGGAGGGCTGCATGGACGAGCCTGAGGTCCTCTGAGGCGCTAGCCGCCCCAGCTGCCCTGCATAGGTGCCCCCACCACTGCCCCTAGCACCCAGGGGGGTGCTGCTGCTGCTGCCCCGGGCCCTGTGCGGCTCGGTGTCAGCCACCAGCCGGGGCAGCAGGGGGCTGGGGCGGTCCAGCATGAAGTGCTGCTCTGGAGTCAGTGCTGGCAGGGCTTGGCTGGTGTGCTTGGCTGGATGGGTGGCTTGGACGGTGCCAGGCACAGCTCCAGAGACGGGCACAGTGGGCTCAGGGCGACCCACCCCACACTTCCCATGAGGGGCCTGGTCAGGCCCACCGCTGCGTCTGTTGCTGTCACGCCGCCAGCCTGACTGGTTTGAAAGGGTGGACTGACCACCTGCAGCGGCAGCAGAAGCAGAAGCAGAAGCAGAAGCAGAAGCGGGGCATTGGCGGCAGCAGCAGCACTTGTGACTGCACCAGCAGCAGCAGCAGCGGTGAAGCCGGGCATTGGCTAGGGAGCAGCCACTATGCCTGGGTGTGTTTAAGAGTCAAGCAGCTGCTGCTGATGCTGACATGTGGGGTGCCCATGCCCCTTACAAGTAACCCACCCCTGTTCCACCTGAGCCCTACCACCACGGCACAGCCACAGCAGCTGAAAAGCCCGAGCTTCAGTAACTACCAAGCACTTGTCTGCCCTGCCCTGCCCTGCCCTGCCCTGCCCTGCCCTGCCCTGCCCTGCCCTGCCCTGCCCTGCCCTGCCCTGCCCTGCCCTGCCCTGCCCTGCCCTGCCCACCCCATCCCCACACCCTCTCACCAGCACTCATGCGTTCCGCCCTCCCCACCAGCCCCCATCCGCAGCTGCCCGTGCTTGCATTGATGCGCGCAAACATGGACATCGCCCGCATGCTGGCCGACATTTCTGGCGAAACAGAGGAGTTGCGCTGGAAGCTGGAGGCAGCTGCAGACTGGGTGCGGCCCAGGGAGGACTCCAGGCCCACCTGGCTGTGGCTGTGCTCCCGGCTGGCCGCCATGCTGTCCAGGGGCTGGAAACCCTGGATTTGAGACTGGCTTTGGGAAGAAGAAAGGCCTGAGGGGCCTGTGAGACCAGGTGTGGGACCTGCTCCAGCCACCAGGTATGCTTGGCTGTAGCACTGGCTGTGGCTGTGCGTCCGGTTGGCCTGGAGGCCGCTGAGGGGGCTCAGGCCCTGGCTATGGGACTGGCTGTGGTAGGTATTGCGGCCCTGGCTGGGTGGGCGGCTTTGGGAGGGGCTGTGGCCGGGGCTGCCACGCTGGGTGTGGCTGGGGCTGGAGGGACTCTGCTCGTGGGAGGGGGACACGAGGCTGCCCTGAGCGGTGCTATGCATGGAATGGGGGGCACCACGGGAGGTAGGGGTGGCAAGACCCCCAGGCGTGGCTAGCATGAAGGTGGAGGGGCTGAAGGGAGCCCGCTTGGCAGCCGCTGGGTTGGGTGGGGTCACTGAGGTGTGAGCTCCAGGACTGGCCCAGGGCCTTGAGGCTGAGAGGGTGGTGGGGCTGGCACCTATCATGAAGTCCAGCTCCAGGTTTGAGCCGCAGCTGGCAAGCAGGTCGGGGGCTAGAGCTGCACTGCTGCCACAGCTGGCTTGCAAATGGCTGCCAAAGCCTGACAGCAGCCCTGACCCAGGCCTGGCCATTGCCCCTGGCCCATGCCGTGGACCCACCTCGATGCTTTGCTTCGTCCTTGTCCCTACCCCTGGTGTCAGATCAGGGCCAGGGCCATGGGCAGCAGCAGGTGCTCCGTCCGTATTGTCAGCACCCCCCAACTGCTCGCGCTGAACCTCTGGCTCTGCTGTTGCTTCAAGGCTAAGCAGAGCTGCACTGGTGCGGGGTTCAAATCCTGGCTCCGTGCGGTCAGCCCCAACCTGACTGCTCCGACTGCCTCTTGGTGGCAATGCCGCTGCAGGTACTGTGCCCGCCCCTGGCGGCGCTGGCACCATGTTCTCTCTGCTGTGCTGCTTGCTGCTTCCCGGGGCTGCTGCTGTTGATCGCGAGGCTGCGTCACGGCCGTCACGGCTGCTGCTGCTCCTGCTGTTGCTGCCGAGGGTGGAGCAGGCCATGGGCCCAAAGATATTTATGCTGCTGCTCGCATGGGTCGAGGTGTGCAACTGAGAGCTGTGGCTGGCTCTATCTGCAGCCACCAGGGTGCCTTGGGTGATGGAGTCTGGGTCAGGGCACCAGCCAGCAGGGCCGGCAGCAGGGGGCAGGGCCGAGCTGCATGGGCTGGCTTGGGTAGCCTGCTGGCATCGCGGCAGTGGTAAGCTCGCAGCGAAACGAGTGCGGGGCTGCGGGTGCGGGTGGAGAGGGGGAGGAGGAAACAGCAGACCAGGGTCAGTGGGTGGGCGGGCCATGCCAAGCGCAGAGGCCTGGGGCAGGGGGGGCGGCAGGGTGGGGCCATGCTGCTGCTGCTGCCGCTGCTGCTGCTGCTGCAGCTTGGTGGTATGACCTGTAGTAGGCAAAGGAGGTGGAGGTGGCCGTAGGGGAGACTCGACCTCTTGCTGCACTGCCAGGTCCAGTGACGGGTGTGTGCCATACCAAGGCTGCCCTGACCCAGTGGTTCTGCCAGGCGAGCTGCGGCGCTGGCGCTGGCTGCTGGCCACCTGCACAACACCCTCCCACACCTGCGTACGTGGCAGAGGGTGGTGGCAGCAAGGTGGTGGCAGGAGGGTGGTGGCAGGGTTGGGGTCCAGTGAGGAGCAAAGACAGCAGCAGGATGGCCTCCCTCTTCTCACATGTGGCATGCGCTTGAGGCGCATGCAAGAGAAAGTTGCGTTGCATTGCGGGCGCCATTGGCATTGCACTTCATTCCTCACATATCATGCATCCTGTTATGGTTCATGCAACTTGGTGTGAAGCAAGACAAGGAAGTCTGCATATTACTAATATTTCTAATATGCATAGTACTAACATTATCAGTGTATTTATTCATTTTGTGCTATTCACTATTGCAGTTTTCAGCTGACATATTGTACAAACAGTGCCTGGTGTGTCTGTAAGTCATGCATGCACACAGGCATGTCATGATGCAAGCAAGTCAGGGAAGAGGAAATTGCCTTCGCCAACCCATCTCAAATAGCGGCAACCACCCACCTTGCCACACACCACCACTTTGGCCCACAGCTCCTCCAGCAGCTCCGTGTCACCACTGAAAACATGGCGTAGAAATGCTCCCGCCTGCTGCCTCACCGCTGACCCAGGCCCGCACCCTACCCAGTCAGGTTGACCAGCGAACACTCCCTCAGCCACCGCCACACCCCCTGCCTGCAGCCCTGCCCTAACCCAGTTGCCCCAGAGGGAGGTGGCTGCACCGTTCTGCCACAGCACCTGGCCTGAAGCTAGGGTTAACAGTGTGACCGCACAGCCAGAACCCTGAGCAGCAGCATGCCCCCTCAGTACCTGCTGCTGGTCATGCACCAGGCTGGGCGGCAAGGGGGAGGGGAGGGCGGCTAGACAGGTGGCAGCGGGGGTGGCGGCTGACTGCTGCCCCTGGTGGTGCTGCTGGTGCTGCTGGTGCTGCTGCTGGTGCTGCTGGTGCTGCTGCTGGTGCTGCTGGTGCTGCTGGTGCTGCTGTTGGTGCTGCTGCCACTGCTGCTGCCCCTGCCACTGCTGCTGCCCCTGCCACAGCTGCTGCCGCCTGGACTCTTGTCGCTGCTGCTGCAGCTGCTGGTCAGTTCTAGGTGTGCCCGTGCATGGCGCTCTACCTGGGTGCTGGTGCTGAGCTGGCAGGCGGGGAGGGTGCGGCAGCAGGGGGGAGGACACGTGCAGGGGGTGACTGCCCAGCCCACTGACACCTGCCCATGCAGCTGGTGCTGGTACTGCTGCTGCTGCTGCTGCAGGGCTCTGGTGAAGACCTGCCCTGAACATTGCTGGGGCCATGCCAGAGCACTGCTGACGCCGAATCCCTGGAGGCAGCTTCTCTTGCATGATGCCAGTGGCATCCACACTTCCCACCCTCCCATGCAGGATAGCCCCAGAGCGTCGCATGGCAGCTGCCCATGAAGCGGGCACGTCTGTGAAGTGGGGTGGGGCTGGCAGGGTGGGTAGTCTGGTTGTGGGTATGGGGCAGGGGCGGGTGGTGATGGGCGGGGTGCGGGGAGCCGGGGAGGAGGGAGGCACCCCACGCTGTAGGCAGGTCAACAGGGCGTCAATCTCCTCGTCCTCACCCTCATCACTGGTGTGATGGTGTGAGGTGTGCGAGGTGTGGGAGTTGCGTGAGAAGTGTGAGGGGTCTAGAGATTCAGGGGACTGTGGAGCCTGGTGGGGGGGATGTGGGGAGGACGGGAGGAAGGGGTAGGGGGAGGGAGGGGCGGCTGATGCTGATCTGGTAGGGGAAGTGAAACCCGAAGGCCCGGGGAAGGCAGGGTCAGGCGCAGGCAATGGGTCGGAGCAGGGCCACCTAGCACCAGGGCCGGGTTTGAAACGATCAGGTGGCAGTGAGCGGGGCGGCCTTGGGGCAGTGCCGGTGGCCATGGGCTGTGTCACCCTCAGCTGCTGTGCAGGATGAGGCATTTCCCTCACAACATGCCTACCCTCACCCGCCACTTCATTCTCCGCTTGCTGTAAGTTATCACCCTGCTGCTCTCCCTGCCGCCGGTGCTCAACCCACTGTTCCTCCTCTACCTGCTGCTGCTGCTGCTGCCCTTCCTGTTTATTCCCCTGTTCCTGATGCTCTGCTCGGGGTAGTTCCTGCCCCTCCCCCTGCCCCTCCTCCTCCTGCTGCTGCTGCTGAGCCACCTTGCCAGACTGCAGACCGAGTGTGGAGCGCAGCACCAAGCCCAGCCTCTTGGCCATGTTCTTAGCACTGACTGCACGGCGTGCCCAGCGCTTGGACAGCGACCCCAGGACAGGCTGTGGGGCAGCTGGGGGGCTGCTGCTGATGCCTGAGGTGTGCAGGTCCACGGTCTGACTGCGCTGGTTGAAGCTAGCTCCGCGTGCGCCAGCCATGGTGCCACGCAGGGGCAGGGAGTAGCGGGCAAAGGCTGGCCCAGGGGCAGGGTTGCCTGATGAGGCCCTGGTTGAGTGAGGGTTGACAGTGGGCAGGGGGTGTTGAGCATGTGCAAGGCTGGTGCTGCTGGCTGGGGGGAGGTGGGGGAACCCTGCTGCTGCTAGACTGCTCAGTTGTGCTGCTGGCTCTGCTGTTGGGCGCACTGTTGGTGGTGCTGGTAGTGGTGCTGGTGGTGGTGAGGCTGCTGCTGCTGCCACTGTGGTTGCTGCTGCTGCTGCTGGCAGAGGAGGTGTTGCTGCTGCTGCTGCTGCCGCTGCTGGCAGATGTGGTGCCGGGTTGATGGCAGGGGCCATTATGGGAGGGGGCGGAGGAGGAGGGTGGCTGTCAGGAGCAGGGGGCAACATGATGCCTGTTGGCAAGGAGGACGTGCCGTGAGCAAGCTTGGCTCTAAGGCGCAGCAGGAGGAAGTGGGAGGGGGAGGAGGGCGAGGACCCATCTCGCCACACGCTAACTTGGGTCAGCACCTGAGCACGGCAGCACACTACACAGTGAGCGTGATGCAGCCAGAAACGAGGAGCAGGCATCAAGCATGCGAAGGGCGCAGTGGGCAAGCTGTTGAGCAACAGCAGGCATGCAGCAGAAGGCGTAGAAGAGCAGCAGCAGGCCTTGATGAACAGCCATGGAACGGGCCTCTCCATACCTCCCTGTTGAAGAACACCATGCCTGGTCAGACATGCTCCATGGCTAACTTACACTCTGCATGCCTGACAGCCCCGTGCCCTGCCCAGTGCCCTGTGATGCTGCCCTCCTGCCCAGCCCTGCTGCTCAGCCCCCTGGTCTGCTGCCCTGCCGCCCAGCCCCCTGCCCTGCTGCCCTGCCGCCCAGCCCCCAGCCCTGCTGCCCTGCCGCCCAGCCCCCAGCCCTGCTGCCCTGCCGCCCAGCCCCCAGCCCTGCTGCCCTGCCGCCCAGCCCCCAGCCCTGCTGCCCTGCCACCCAGCTGCTTACTTGTGGGGCAGATGGGGGTCCCCACTCCAATAGTATGTCCCTAACCACAGGCGAGCCGTCAGGCGTTGCCAGCCTGCCAATCACAGCAAGACAGAAAAGTTGATGGAGGCAGGAGCTGCATGCCCAGCGTCCCCATTACATCACACAACCCAAGCGACACAGCCCAGACCTCACACATTGTCAGTGTGACTTTCATTGCTTGGGGGTAAAAAAACCAACACAGGTCCTTTTCAGGCTGGTTGTCATAACCATTGCTGCACTGAAATGGTTATGTTCCACTCTGAACTCATGGCTCGCCCACCTGCCTACCCTTAGTCAGGACCCCACCTGCCTACCCTTACTCAGGACCCCACCTGCCCACCACCACGCACCCCTGGCCAGGCCCCCACCTGCACGCCTCATCCACCATGGCGCTGAGCTGAGGGCAGGCACTGAATGCAGCCCGCACTGCCGGGCAGCAGCAGGCCAGGCTGTCAGCCCCTGAGTGCTGGGCTAGGGCCCCTTCCTCCTGCTCAGCTGCAGCGCCCGCCTCAGAGAGCATGGCCTGGGCGGGCGCTGAGGCAGCCAGCAGCAGCAGCAGCTGCCCCTGTGCTGTGAACCCCACCCAGGCGGCAGAGCCGGGGTCTGCGTGCCATGCTGGCTGCTGGGAGGGGCTGTGAGGGCAGCTCGGGGCTAGGTTTGCTGGCGGTGGCTGAGGGTCGGAACAGCTGGGCTGTGCAGGGGTGTCTGGGTCATGGGCTGAGGCTGCTGCTGTCTCTGAAGGAATTGTGTAAAGGTTTGCATGGGCATCTACGGTATCCAGCCCCAGGCCATGCTTCCTCCTGCCCAGCTGTGGCACAGGTGTCAGGGTCAAGGGCTGGTAGCTGCCATCCAGCTTCAACTGCTCCAGGCCGGCGCGGGCCTCACAGGGATCCCTGGCGGCAGCCGCGATGCTGAGGCCAGGGCCTGGGTCTGTGATGTAGGTTTGCAACAGGCTGGGCACCGGGAGAGATGCTGGTAGTTGTGTGTGCAGCGAGCATAGCAGCTGTGGTACAGGATGCAGAGGTGCAGACAGACTGGGCTGGTGGGTGTCGAGGGTAGCGTGACTGGGCTGGCAGGCCTGTGACGGGATGGGCCGATGACAGCTGAGGGGACTGGCTGGAGGTAGAATCTTCAGCAGCAAGATTGCAGGGTCACGGTCGCACTCATTCAGAGACAGAATGGCGACAGATAGGTCTCCTGGGTATCGCGAAGAGGAGCAACAGTAATGCTTTTATCTCAAGTTATGCTTTTAGCTCAATTCAGCACTTGCTTGGCGGTGAACTGGCGATGAACTGGCGGCGCTCCATGTCAGACGGCTTTGCGCCTTACGGAAACACCATAAGCGCGAAGTGCTGCCATTGTGAGATGCTCGTACTCACGTGCCCCTTCTGGAAGGCAGCATTGTAGATGCAACAACCAGCCGCCGCGCGAGGCAGCGCATATACTTCGATAGTTTGAACATTTCACACAGATAAATTGTGAATTAGTAGTGCGCAGACCTCAGGCCTGTTAAGACTTTTACGACAGTAAACATGTCTACATCCCTGTATCCCTATCCTCCTGTGGAGCCCCTACGTTTCTCCACAGGAGTGAGAAACCGGTGTGTGTCCCTAACCTATTCGCTAGAGCCCTACCCTATGCATGACTCTCTCGCACACACAGTTACCTTGCATGGTCGTCAAACGGGCATCAATAAAGTGGGGCAGCATGTGGGAGGACACAGCCAGCTCAGTCGCACTCTGCCTGCTCATTTAAATGCTGCAGCACCATGTATCGTAGGTCAGCACGCAAGGTGCCGACTGGCACACACAACCCCACTGCCTTGCAATACTCGTTTAACATCTTCACGCTCAGCTTCTTGCCCAAGGTGCACAACTGCATCACGCTGTCTGGTGCAAATGAGGGTGCTGGCAGGGCCGGGTGGTGCTGGCTGGACCCCTGCAGCTGGGACTGTGATGGGTGCGAGGGTGGTTGGTCTGGGAGATGGTGGGAGCAGGGCGCATGGGCTGGCTCAAGCTGTGCACCTGCTTGCGTGGGTGTGGAGCAGAGACGGGGCATGGGCTGGAGCTGGGGCGCTGCCTCCTGCCCCCGCAGCCGCTTGCCCTCGTCAAAAGCAGCCGCAGCAGCCCGAGCGCAACTTCTGTGGGCCAGTGGAACCTGTGAAGGGACCAGGTTGTTGCAGGCCGCGATGACTTCAGCCATCTGGGCTGTGACCTGGCCGATGGCTAGTAAACTCTGCCCAGAGCGGTAGGAGGCTGCCTCTCCCTCGACATGAATCTCCACCCAGCCAGCGCTGCCAGCTTGCGTAGACTTCACACAACACACACAGCGGGCAGCATGGGCCCCCTTCCATTTGTAGGGGTGGGATTTGGAGGACAAGCCCATGCCTGCAGGCATGTGCACACGCCATCTAATAAAACCCCTCTTGGGAAATCTTGGGAAGAGTTGAAACTTTGGCAGGGGGTCCAGAGTGAGTTCCCTTGCCAGTGACGCAAGGCTGGAGAGTTACCTTGAGTTGCATGGTTGTCAGCCGGGCATCGGCAGAGTGAGCAGCATGGAGGAGTGTTAACCCACCTTCTGGAGCTTGATTAGCAAGTGAATGATGCAGTTGCCACTGCTATGCTCATGCCGTGGTCTCCTCCTAGTTTCAGAGCCCCTGAGCCAGCGCATGTTGGTCACGATGTTGGACATGAGGTCGGGCTCCTAACACATCGCGCACTATCCATCGCCTTGAACAGGGACTCACCGCTACTGGGTCAACGTACATCAGGTCCGCAGGCTCGGTAGGGTCGAATACCCGGCAACATGCCCGACCAGTTCAGCGTGTGGCTCAGCGCAGCCGCATTCCGACGCTTCAATCCGCGTGTGAATCGGTGCAGAAATGAGTCCGGAAAAGCCGTCGTCCCTTATCGTTAGGGGGGTTGGTGGTTCAATGGGAGGGGTAGCCCACTACGCTTCTCCACAACAGGTAGTGACTGGTGATACTGCGTTCCTAACATAGGTCTGACGCTAGCAGTGGACGCCAGGACGCTGAGGACTCCCAGGACAGCTAGGAGTGCCCGAGCCCTACCCTATGGAGCTTGCATTTCTTCTCGTGCCATGCGTTATCCTTGTATCGGGTACTTGGATGTCTGCATTTGCTTCGCCTTGCTTCACTTTGCTCTGTATTCGCTCTGTGAATCGATAAGCTGCGCGCTTTGTTAACTTTTAGGTTTCATGTTTACTGTCCATGACCGTTTTGGCTGCAGTTACTCTGGGTGCTCTGGGTCATGGCCTCTAATAAGGGATGCACTAAGAGCAGCAGTGCCAAGTGAGGTACGGCGACAAATGTGAGACAATTGAGACACAGGTGAGATGTGGATGCCAAGTTGTGCCCAGCTGTGCCATGCCCATCTCAGTCAGTGATAATACTTTGCACCCATGTAAGTAGTTTTGTAACAAACTACACCCATGTAAGTAGTTTTGTAACAAAGCAAGTACATGCCATTTCTTTTGTATTTACATGTAATTACCGCAACACTGATCTCAGTACACCAGGTTGATAAGCACACGAGCTGATTCGGGCTGTATGTATCTCCTTCCGCGCATCCGCGCATGGAGCATTTCTGCACGTGCTGGTGTCTTCGCCTTTGGCTAGCAGTGTGCCGCAAGGTGAGCTCTTCAAGATCATTTCCCTCTGCCCGTGAGCTCCTCGTGCAGCAGAACGTATTCGCGCGTTGACTGGGCGAAGCGGATTACGTCCTGCGGGACAGAGGTGGGATGATGCATGAACCGAGATGCATTGTGTCTGCAGACTATGCCTGGAGGCCCGTGCCTCAATCACGGACAGAGCACATGGGGGAGGGTGGTGGCCGAGGGTGGCGGGGAGGTAGCTAGGAGTCGTTGCAAGCATTGGCATAGTTGGGCCAGTACCTTTGGCACATGGTGATGGTGGGTTCACCACCTCAGCCTGGTATAGACCAGCAGCCTAGACAAGCGGGGCAGTGCACAAACTGGTGCAAGCGTGGGCAGTGCAGGAAAGATGCAGTAAGTTCAGCATATGATGATAGTGATTACAATGTCCTCGCAGCCCTTTCACACCATCAACTGAGTACAGCTGGTCGGTGTTGCAAAGAACATGATCCTGGACAGCAGTGCAGCCTTACCACCGGGACAGCATAGTATGCTAGTCGCCATCACCAGTCCTCCCACTCTCACCTGTGGCAGCAGCTCATAATATCGCTGGGCCTCCAGCTGATCCCCGTTCAGAAAGGTGCCGTTCACAGTGCCCAGGTCCATGAGGTAAGGGCGGATGGCGCTCTGCAATCACCCACCCACCCACAATCACACCCCTGGGTGGCTGCTGCTGCTGCTGCTACTGCTGCGACATGCAAGCAAACACTGAGTAAGCCCAGTGGCTGCTGGGTCGCATCACCTCATGTAGAGATATATGCTGCCCGGCCAGTACTGCAGCACCTGGCTGTAGGGTGCTGCCAAGCCTCTGGGCTACATGGCCTGAGTGCAGCGCCTCAATACTGCCCAGGGGCTGCTCCACACTATCCAGCACTGCCTCAGCATCAGGGGTTTCAAAGCTGGTGCGCCTGGCTCCCACTGGCCCTCACCCCGACCCACTGCGGCCACCCACAGCGGTCACTAGCTGCTCGCGGTCTCAGCTATCGCACTGCTGCAGCAGTGTTGATGGCTGAGGCCGGCATGCCTGCAGTGTCCTCCCAGACTGGCCTCTCCCTAGCTAAACCACCAGCTGCATGTGGCTGCCGGGCTGCCTGTTGAGGCCACCAACTGTGTGTCGCTGCTAAGCAAGCTGTGTAAACTGCCTATGTAGGCAGCCTGGCTGCTGCTGCTTACGCTACTGCCCGGCACTGACTCACCTGGTCCAATCCGTCTGGCCCAGGTTTGGTGGTCAGCCTGAACTGCACCACGGCGTGCTGCTTGCTGATGCTGGGGTGGGCACACAGCACGTCCACCACCTTTTGCTCACGACCAAACAGGTAGTGGTCGTTCCTGAGGGTCAGGCAAGTCAGCGAGTGGCAGGTGCCCACGCATGGTGCGGGCCTCAAGGTGGCTGTTCTGTGTCAGAGCTGAGGAGGGGCAGGTGCCTTGTTAAAGGGTATCGAGTGATGAGCTGAGGGAGCGCAGCAAGGGAGGGTGGGGTTCATGGATCTGTGAGGTGCAGTAATGAGCAGGGAGGGAGGGCAAGGGCCATGGGTTCCTTGGGAGGGGGGGGCTTGGGGTGCCGATGCCCAAGGGTGGCTGACTTGCTTCAGTCTTCCTTGACAAGCTCCACACAGCGGCAAAGAGGGAGGACTGGGGCTATGTATGGGCATGCATGCATCAGGGGAGGAGGGGCTGGGAGCCCGGTGCTGGTGCTGGTGGTGGGCATCTTGCCTTGGTGCTGCTGAACATACTCTGAACAAAAACAAGTGAAGGGAGGTCAGGTGGCTGTCCAGCCTGGTGTGCAGCCCCCTGACACTGCATCTATGAGGTGCCAAACTCAATGACACAGGCTAGCATGCAAAGCTGGACATGCAGCAGGGTGGAGTTGCGAGTCTTGTTCTCAGGCCCATGGACTCGGAGGATTGCACTGGCCCCCTGCCCCTGCTCCTGCTCCTGCCCCTGCTCCTGCTCCTGCCCCCGTGCCCTCTTCCCTGCCTGACCTATGCAAGTACAGCGGCTCCCCGTCAACCAAAGCTTCGCCCTTGAACACGTACAGCCGCCACTTCTTGTCCGGCTTGCTGGCCTCTGCAGGGGGTTGGTGCTTCAACACCACCCCGCCCACCTGCTCAGCCACCACCACACCAACCACAAGGCACACCAACGACAAAGCAGGGGTGGTACACACTGCCCAGCCATGATGTCAAGCAGGGCGTACATGGTCAGGGATCGCATGGCAGCAACTGTTGCCCTTGTGGGTACACACTTATCCCTAAAAGAAGGAGGGGTGCGATACGGAAGCAGCAGGGACGCGTGATAGTGATGCAGCAGGGCGGGCAGTTCACAACACAATGAGAGCATACTCCAGCTGCCTGCTGCCTGCCTGGTTGTAGCATCAGTTTGTGGCTGTGCTGACGGGGCCGCAGCGGCAGCAGCCTGTGGGCCAGAGCAGGTGGTGCCTGCTAGTAGCTCTGCTGATGGCAAGCACAGGGCAAGCCAGAGCAAGCAGGCCAGCAGCAGCAGCAGCAGCAGCACCCTGACCCTAGCTGCTGTCAGCCTGCCAGCACCCTGGCCTACCCAGCCACACGCAACACTCTTCTCACGCGGCCGCTGTGTCCCTCGACCCACACACAGACCCTGCCCACCTTGTTTGTCTCCGCCGCCAGCTTCCCTGACAGCTCCATCACAGGCTGCACCACCACTGCGGGCGGCGGCGCACCTCCCTGCTCCTCCTGGCGGCCCCACACCTCCTTCCCGCCCTTGCCGCGGGGCACACCATCATCACCAGCCCCACCCCGGTGGCCCCGACCACTGTGACGGGGGCCAGCACCATGGTCATGACCCCGACCCCTGGGTCCATCGTCTGGGCCAGGCTGCCGCCAGCCCTCGTGGGATTGGCCGGGTGGCCCTGGCGGCCCAGGGGGAGGAGGAGGGGGCATGGCAGACCTGTCAGTGCCATGGTGGCCATGCCGCTGGTCTTCTGAGTGCCGGCCCTCCTGCTGCCGGTGTGACTTGTGACGCAAGTCATCCTCCACAGGATCGGGGGAAACAGCTCTGTCTCGTTGCCGCCGCTCCCGCTCTCTGTCCCCGTTCCTCTCCCTAGCACTGTTGCCATTCCTGTCCCTGTCCCTGTCTCGGTCCCTGTCCTTGTCCCTGTCCCTGTCCCTGTCTCCCTCTAGGCCATCTCGGTATTTGAAGGCGTCCTGATGTCGTAGAACAGGACTGCCAGCCTCCTTGCCATGTCTAGGCCGCTTTTCATCTACTGTCCGATCCTCAGCCACGCTCCTGCCACTGCCCCTGTTATCTCTGCTGCTCTGCCGTCCATCATAATCATTGGGTTTGTCCCTGGCACGTCGCCTGCATGCAGGCGTGTGGAAATACTCCAGCAATCCCATGCACAAGATTAGGTTGGCAGCGGTGGAAACATGGCTGTGCAAGCTACCTGCTGTCGTCGTTTTCGCCTCTTCCCCGATCAGCGTGACGGTGCCGATCTCGACTGGGACTATGGCTCCGGCTTCGGGGCATACCAAACTACCGCCGCTGATAGTCCATGTTGGTGCGACGAACCCAAATGACGGGCAGCAGCACAGCGGCTGAGCTTTAGTACAAGGGAATATGTTTTCCGCAAAAAATATGTAGTAACAACATGCGTGTAGAGCACCGGCTGTCCATCTGCCACAGAGAACTCACGGGATTCCTTTCACATGTAGCTACTCAGTTAGCACTGCGCGACCGAAGCACAGGTGGTGAAGCTGACTTCAGAACCATTATCAAAGCATGGTGCAGGCCATTTAAGGTTTGAATTAAGCTACTAGAAAAGGAAAAGTGTATGACACTGTCATCCACAACTTGTGGACCACAAGTGTGGGGGGCTGTGGTGTAGACAACACACACAAAGGCACGATGCAGCAGGCTCCAACACAGATCTGGCTGTCTGTCAGGCTAGACAAGCAAGGGGAAAATTGGGTACCATGCTGTTCTCCACACTCACAACACCATTTGCTACCGCGGTTGCACCGCTAGCTTCAGCGTGCTAGAAAAGTTAGCGGCGTTGAAGCGCAGGCCCGCAGGCTGAACATGGTTGTTTGGGCCTAAAGTTGTGTCCACGCAACAAGGTCGCTATAGGTAGCTACAGACATACGTATTAAGTCTAAGGCCGGGGCCCGTCTCTCTCGCTAGCCAGGTCCGTTCAGTCGGTTGTACTGGGTAGCTCGGCTTCCTAGCTCCCGCAAAGCTGTGAATGTTAGTAATGCCCCGCAATCACAATCACCATCTCCGAACCCTCCTATCTCATAACATGTGCGGTGGACTTTGCCTAAAAAGCTGTTTGCGGCTGGCCCGTCCGGCCCTCAACCATACATCATTACATCTAACCTCACATCATTACATTATAACATCCAACCTACACTTGTGTTCTCTGTACAATGTCACTTGTGTTCTCTGTAACCGGTCACTTGTGTTGTGTGGCATTCACTGCATGCATGCTAGGGCTCTGGCACTTGCAAGGGCTAGGCTCAAGGTCAACACCGTATCCAAGAGGCTACTTAAGGCTGGGCAGGGCAGGGCTGGGCTCGGCAACAAAGGCAAGCTTTGTTGTCAGCGCATTCGCATAACGTTGTCGGGAGCATGGCGCTTCGAAGGGGTGAGTGCTGGCACTGCTTGGGCTTGCTGATGCTGTTGTTGCTGATGCTGTGAGATTGCTTCCAAGCACTGGATTCTACTCTTTGTACCCTTGGTGGCTAGGTTCAGTCGGACACAAAGCTGCTTGAGGTGATTCAGCGTGATGCCCTTCTGTGGCAAGGCTGGTAGGTGTGGCTGCTGACGATTGTACACCTGCCTAGCTGTGTCTTCAAGATGCTGCAGTTTGTTGGTGATGTCCGCCAGCCGTTGCTGTCGTGCTGTGTTTTGATCCCTTGCGCTTGCTGCTGAGCTGTACTCCTCCCTTGTGGGCAACTTCACCGGGAGGGTGATGCGTTGCATAGCCCGCAACACCTTGCGTGCCTGTGATGCCTGCTTGGCTGTGTGCAAAGGCTTAGACACTACACCACCCTGAGCACCAGCAGGGCTGGCTGCACCACCCTGAGCACCTAGAGGGCTGGCTGCAGCTCCCAGGGCACCCGCATGGCTGGCTGCACCACCCAGGGCACCCGCATGGCTGGCTGCACCACCCAGGGCACCCGCATGGCTGGCTGCACCACCCAGGGCACCCGCATGGCTGGCTGCAGCTCCCAGGGCACCCGCATGGCTGGCTGCACCACCCAGGGCACCCGCATGGCTGGCTGCAGCTCCCAGGGCACCCGCATGGCTGGCTGCAGCTCCCAGGGCACCCGCATGGCTGGCTGCACCACCCAGGGCACCCGCATGGCTGGCTGCAGCACCCAGGGCATCATCTGACAGGTAGTCACTCAACCAGCTGTTGGTGTCCTCCACTGTCATCTTGATGCGTCCTGACACACCCTCCTCTTTCATGCGTGACACCATGTCATTATTGAGGGGCTTCAATGCTGTCTCGCTTGCTGCATTGGTGATGTGGACTGGCCTGAAGTTGCGGCTGAGTAGCTGTTCCAATGGTGCTGTGATTATGCCTGTTGCCTCCAGCTCCTGAGCAACACAATCAGGAGGTCAGGGCCATGTGGACTGTGGCGTTGCAAAAGCATGCAGTGCATGAACACCATGGTGTTGGCACCATACACAGTGTAGTGCCCTCAATGCCTCATACAACGATGCTTGTTACACACCTGCAGATCAGCTTGGAGCTTGAGGTGGAGGTGAGATCACCATACACATGACCAACAATGCAACACTACATGCATCGGTATGGTGAAGGGCACATTGGCTGGACTGGGCTGGGCTGGGCTGCCTTGCCTGGGCTTGATTAGCGATGAAGCCAGCAGTGCGGGTCCATGGAGCACGACCAGTGGATACAAGCGCAGCCATTTTGGCGGACCCGGCTATGCTTCGCTTCGAGCGCCTGGTCATGGCTTAAAACCATCTAAGTGCGGCTGGCATCGACCGAAAGGTCCATCGACGACTCCGACGGCAGGACAGGAGTCCTTGCTACCAATATTTACAGTTCAGGCTGCCGGAAAGGCCATCGTTTTGGGCAAAAAGTCCTTAGCATGGCCATGTCTAAGGTGTTTTCCACAGCTTTTTCATGTTTTTCCGGATTTAGTACCAGCAGACATGTCATTCCGCTTCCTTAAAAGTACACATCTGTGCATGTATACAATGCGGTTCCCCCGGTGTCCATTGCAAGGCATTTGACACGTTTGGCATACAGTTAGATCTTTTGGCAGTGTGTCCCACAGCATGACTCGCCATTGACCGAGCTGATGCATGATGATGTCAAGTCAGCGCCAGGGGGTGAGTGTGTGGTACAGCTAGCTGCTGACGAAGTTTCAGGCCCAAAGCCTCACGGCGTACCCCCTCAACCCGGCCATGAGACAAGCCCCTAGCAAGCAGCATGTAGACACCCACTAGGCACCTGGACATCGCCGAGGACATCGCCGCAACAGCACACATACTTTAGGGCGCAAATAAGAGCGATGCAGCGCTGCAGGGCATTGTGTGCTGGTCGGGGCCCCCGAACATTGGACTGGGTCGCGGACCACCCGATCACCATAGGCCTGTTCCTCTGAGCCGATGCTAAGTTGTATGGCGCTGCGTCAAGGCGTGCCAATCTTACATCGTGAGGCGGTGTATAAAGTTAGTTAGGCCCGTCCGAAAAATGGGCCTTTTTTGGCTTGCTTGTCTAGCCTGACTGTCTGGCTGGGCAACACTTTCTCATGTCATGGGGTCCTGCTGACTTGACACGTGATGAATGCGCTCACGCTTGGGGCCCCTGGGTGGGTAGCTGCTGCCACCACCATAGCCGCCTTGGGAAGCCCCCCAGCCATGCCAAGGCCAGTCAGGTCAGGCCAGTAGTGGGTGTTCGTGCCCAAGTCAAGTTAATCAGTCAAACAAGTCAAGCACCCCCCCCCCCCAACGGGGATGTGTGTGAGCAAGAGCTGGGAGCTTGAGCTAGCAATGGAAGCACAGAAACCAGATAGGCGGAGCTGGAGAGCGGAGCTGGTACGGTAGCAGCAGCCATCAACATCATGAACTCGCAGCCTGTGTTTGATTTAAAAACTCTTGATGTACCTCTGAGCTTGAGGATACAACAGCAGCACACGCAGATGTAGCATAAGGCCATGCGGAAACAGCGGCTTCGCCAGCCTGTTGTCGTTACCTCGTGGTTTCTAAGTCGACGCCGACGCCTGCTCGCGCTGTTCTTCGCAGCATTGTGCTGTGTGATTGGTGTAGTGGTGTGGTTAAGCGGAAAGCTAGCTAATCTTGAGAGTGAGGACGACGTGCGCGCGCTCCCATCTGCCGCATTCTGCAACAAGGCAGGGCCTACAGCTGGCCGACCACTAGCCCCATTGTAAACTATCCCTTTTCCAATAGCTAGCACAGCAACCCTGCCTCGACCCCAAAGCAACAGGCTCAGCAGGGCTACTGCACCCTTGACTTCCCTAAGCTTGGCGTTGCTTAGGGGACAGCGCATGGTGTGGATGGGTCTGCTCCCCCTTGCAGCCCCGCCCCCCCTTGGTGTGTGCACATGGAGGCGACACCTCTGCCGCACCCCCCAACACCAAGCAGGCCTTCTTGGCAGCCATTGCTGCCCATGCTGACTGTGTGGAGGTGAGGGTGGCTGTATGGGGCTGTAGAAGGTTGCAGTGGAGGTATGGAGTAGGGGGTGGCGGCTGTGGGGGTTGAGGAGGGAAAGGAACGCTAGTCAAGGGACGGCAGCTGACAAGGGGGAGGGGTAGGGAAGGAAGGGGAAGGTGGAGAGGTGAGCAATGGCAGTTGTGATTGGGAATGCAGCATGTAGCTCGCCCGCCTGACTGACTGACCACTGACATTTCACAGCCACCAGTGGTGATAACCCCTGCATGACCGCCTGAGCTGAGTATGGCTAGTGCACCAGCTGAGCATGAGCTGAGCATGAGCCAAGCATTGTTGATACCTGTTTTAGTGTGTGTGAGGCGGCAGGTGGACTGTGCCCGCACCTCTGATGGTGTCCTGGTGGTGCTGCACACAAGAGAGCTGCAGCAGCTCCTGGGCAAACGCTTTGTGCCTGGAACACAGGTCAGCTGCATGCTGCATGTGGGCGGCCATGTGGGCGGGTGAGGCCCTGTGGCGCAAAAAGATAGGCTATGGCAGGCTAGTTCAGGCAGGCAGCCAGGCAGGCAGGCAGCCACGCTGGCAAAACAGAGGATGCCAGCAAATGTCAGCAGAGAGCAGCAGAGTGAGGGGCACTGCCTGAACCTTACCCACAGCTCAACAGGTCGGCTTCAGTGGATGAACCTGCCAGGGCACAGCCTGCAATGGCGCCCAGTCTCGACCAACCCAGCACCGCCCCTCATTCTGCCCTACCCCTTGGGGGTGAGAGCCAGCAGCATGGAGTCAGCATGGGGTGTTGCTCTGCATGCAGGTGGGTGACCTCACATCAGATGAGATCCGGCAGCTGGCCTGGCCGGGGGGTCAGCCGGTACTCAGTGTGAGAGATGCGGTGCTCCTCACCAGCCCCCAGGTGTGACCCTCACCAGCCACCAGGTGTGACCCTCACCAGCCACCAGGTGTGACAATGCTAGCCATGCAGCACAGGCGTGCAGCACAGGCATGCAGCACAGGCTAGCCATGCAGCACATGGCAGCGGCTTCAAAGTGCTCAGGGTGTTCAACACCGGTTTCAACAGCACCAGTGTTGCCATGTCATTGAGCCCGACAATGACATGGAGAGACACATGCACCGCCTCGCCCCATCCCAACCTAATGCACCGCACTGAGAGCATTGTAGGCGGAGCGGGCAGTGGGAAAGAGTGCCTGCCGTCCTGTCCAGCAGGTCGAGTGCGTGACTCTGGACGTGAAGACCTACCAGGACAGGTGCGCTGCCTGCCTGGCGTCATGCCCTTCCACTCCTGCTGCACTGCCCATCGCTGTGGCTGCTCTTGCGTATGCTGTCCCCTGGTAGATGATGAGGGTTGGGGTGAGGACCCCACTCTCTGTACACCATGTGCTGCAGCCACTCATTTTGACCAGCCTTCTCACTGCCCTTCTGTCAGTCTTCTTACTGCCACAGCGTGTCAAGTCATGCTCCAGCTAACTCCATCCTTCACTTGGCTGAGGTGTGAGGTTGACTCGTGGCTGTGTGAGGGCAGCTGATGAGGAAGCCAAGAACAAGTCAAGATGCAGAATCCAAGTACAAGTGCCTGGGTCCTGCAGTGCCCTCTTCCCTGGCCTTATCCATGCACTTTGCCCTGCCCTGTCATGAGCATGCAGCATGAAGCATGCACCAACTAAGACTAAAACATGCACCAGATATGTATGTGTGTTGCAGCATCACTAACAGGCAACTGCCATGTCATGCCTGTTAGCCGCAAGCAAGCGTGCAAGCAAGCATGCACTTAGCATGACTGCCAGGTCCTGCTTTTGCACCAGCTCAAGCTACCTTGTCATCCTTGCACTCTGCCACACTCCTCTACCATCATGAGCTGCGCACGAAACAAAGTGGCCTTAGGTTGATGTGCCCAGCAATGACCCTAGTCAGGCCGTGACCCGTTTGACCTCCACCCTTGACCCCAAGAATACCTGCATCTACTGCATGCACCCACATGCTGGCATGCATTCACGCACGTGCCGGCATAAATGCACCCACATATTTGCATGCATGCATGCACCCATATGCTGGCATGCATGCGCCCCTAATTAACGCTGTGACATGGCTGCAGCACAGGCAAGGCAGTGGACAGCGAGCAGGTGGCGGCTGCGGTGGTCCAGCTGGTGCACGACACGCGCTGCTCCAACTGCCTGGTGTGGGCCAAGACAGATGAGGTGGGTCAGTCAGTGGCTTATGAGCCTGGGGAGGCAGCGGGGTAGGCAGGCGGGCAAGCATGGTGCCGTGTCGTTGCTGCTTATGTCACTTCCCCTGCCTCTGCCGCCCCTGCTGCCCCTGCTGTCTCTGCTGCCCCTACCACCCCTGCCGCCCCTGCTGCCCCTGCCGCCCCTGCTGCCCCTGCTGCACCTGCTGCCCCTGCTGTCCCTGCCCCTGCTGCTGCCAACCTGCCACTTTTCTAATGGCACGCCTGCCACGTGCCTGGTTAAGCCAGGCTGCTGCTGATACTGCTGCTGCTGCTGCTGCTGGCCTGCCACGTGCCTGCCACGTGCCTGATTGAGCCAGGCTGCTGTTGCTGCTGCTGCTGCTGCTGCTGCTGGTGGCCCAGGTCGTGTCGCTCATTAAGGCATTGTCGCCAGGTCAGCGGGCCGGCTTCATCTTAATGAATGAAACAGCCGATGCTCGTGCTGCAGGCATGCACCTGCCCCTCCGCTTGCAGGTTAGGTTGGGTGGGGCAGGGCAGGGTGGGCGGGGCAGGGTGAATTAGGGCGGGGCCGGCAGGGAGGGGAGGGGTGGACAAGGCGGGGTGGGGTGTGCAGGGCGGGGTTGGGGTGGGCCATTGAATGGCCTGGGGATGCTCTGCTTGAACTATGGCCTTGTCTAGGGCAGCCAACAAGGCCCCTCAGTTGCCGCTGCTGCTGCTGCCACTGCCATCGCTACTGTTGATGCTGATGCTGATGCCCAAAGCAGGCTCCCCCTGCTGCTGCTGACCTGGCCCCTGCAGGCTCCAGAGGTGGTGGGCGCGCACCACACCATGGTGGATGAGGCGACCCTGCAGCTCCTGCGCACGCATGGCAAGCAGTTGTTCACATGGACCATCAATGACGTGAGTGCAGCTGCACTGTGTTGTTGGATGATGTGCAAGGACAGGTGAACATCTCATGAACAACTCTTGCGCACCTGCCTGGCTGTGGCAATGCTGCCATGCCTGCCATGCCTGCCATGCCTGCCATGCCTGCCATGCCTGCCATGCCTGCCATGCCTGCCATGCCTGCCATGCCTGCCATGCCTGCCATGCCTGCCATGCCTGCCATGCCTGCCATGCCTGCCATGCCTGCCATGCCTGCCATGCCTGCCATGCCTGCCATGCCTGCCATGCCTGCCATGCCATGCGCCCATGCCTGCCGTGCCTGCCGTGCCTGCCATGCCTGCCATGCCTGCCATGCCTGCCATGCCTGCCATGCCTGCCATGCCTGCCATGCCTGCCATGCCTGCCATGCCTGCCATGCCTGCCATGCCTGCCATGCCTGCCATGCCTGCCATGCCTGCCATGCCTGCCATGCCTGCCATGCCTGCCATGCCTGCCATGCCATGCGCCCATGCCTGCCGTGCCTGCCGTGCCTGCCATGCCTGCCATGCCTGCCATGCCTGCCATGCCTGCCATGCCTGCCATGCCTGCCATGCCTGCCATGCCTGCCATGCCTGCCATGCCTGCCATGCCTGCCGTGCCTGCCATGCCTGCCATGCCTGCCGTGCCTGCCATGCCTGCCATGCCTGCCATGCCTGCCATGCCTGCCATGCCTGCCGTGCCTGCCATGCCTGCCATGCCTGCCATGCCTGCCGTGCCTGCCATGCCTGCCATGCCTGCCATGCCTGCCATGCCTGCCATGCCTGCCATGCCTGCCATGCCTGCCATGCCTGCCATGCCTGCCATGCCTGCCATGCCATGCGCCCATGCCTGCCGTGCCTGCCGTGCCTGCCATGCCTGCCATGCCTGCCATGCCTGCCATGCCTGCCATGCCTGCCATGCCTGCCATGCCTGCCATGCCTGCCATGCCTGCCATGCCTGCCGTGCCTGCCATGCCTGCCATGCCTGCCATGCCTGCCGTGCCTGCCATGCCTGCCATGCCTGCCATGCCTGCCATGCCTGCCATGCCTGCCATGCCTGCCATGCCTGCCATGCCATGCGCCCATGCATACACCTTGAAACTGTGTGTGCGTGTGCAGCCAACGGTGATGCGGAGAGTGCTTGATGTAGGGGTGGATGCCCTAGTCACCAACAAGCTAGGTGGGTATTGGGCAACCGCCATGCAAGCCACGCCCACTCATGCATACAGTTGGGTACGATGGAGCTGGCTATATGTAATGCCCTTGACGTTGTGGGCTGCCAGAGGTTCCAGGATGTGGAGGGGTTGAGGTTTGCAGCAGGCCTGCCAGGCAGCTAGAGCAGGCTCCCTACGAATGAGATCTGTCAAGACATCTAGCTTGAAAGGTAGAGTGGGGTTAGGGGCGGGAGGGGTGGTGTTGATGGCAGGGTGGGGTGGGGTGGGCATCTATGCATTTATGCATGTCAGGCTCGCAATAAGTGTGACAGTGTGACAGTGTGATAATGTGATCGCGTTGCCATCAGCCAGCTCAGGACAGCAAGATGCAAGGCAGCAAACGTCTGCCCTCCCCCTGCTGTGCAGCACAAGCCCAAGAAGCCATAGAGTGGCGCATGCAGCTGTGCGGCTCCGTGCGCGGATGAGGGCGCCCCTGCCTGCCAGCTGGCCACCTCATGGGCTACACTGCTGTGGCTGCGGCTTTTCACCCTGCGCACACCTTTAGGACCCTGTTGACCTCCCAGTGTGTACCACGGCTAGGTTGAGACTGGGCGACCACGGCTCAGGTGCTGTGACGCATGGGGACGCTAAAATGGTGTTGTGGTTGATAGATGCTGTTGTTGGGTGACATCGTTCTGTGCTGTGACGCTGTGACGCATGGACAATGGGACGCTAAACAAATACTGCTGTTACTTGACATAGCCCGCAGCAACAAACAGCAGCAGCAGCCGGAGCAGCTGGACATGCAGCACATGCAGGCCAATGCAGCACATACAGCACAAACAGCAAGACTCAGATTCGGATGTAGACTCGGCACCTCGGCACCAGACTCGGCCACAACAAAATCAACACCACCAACAACAACATTAACAAGCCATGTCGCACAACAGGCACAGGCTGGCAACCACCCAAGTGCTTGACTTGGCTTGGCTTGGCTTGGCTTGGCTTGGCTTGGCTTGGCTCGGCTTGGCTATTCAACTGCTGTCCCCTTGAGAGAGGGATGGGATGGGTCATTGTCGTGTGTATGCATGGCTCAGAGAGGGGTTGGGTTGGCTGCTACTACTAGCGCCGGCTTCAAGCTGCCCGCTCCAGGCTGTCCGCTGGGGTGGGGGGAAGTAGACTGGGTTGCGAACTGGTGGACAAGGGCTGGGCTGGGCTGGGTGTCAGCCACTTACCGGCAGGCGGTTAGCCACTTCTTAGAGGGGTTAGGGAGAAGGGGGAGAGGAGAGGGCGGGCAGGGTTTTGGACTTAATACTGCTCATCATGCAGCCTGACCTATGACATGGACCCTGAATAGGCATCACATGTGGCTAGGTATTAAGATGGTAAACAGCCAAACATGGTGCTCCTGGATGAGTTCTGCACTGGTGCTCAGCACATGACTGCTTGCCTTGACGTGTTGCTAAAGTGACACCAGATGTGTTTGGAGGACTACGCAGAATGGGCTACGCACCATGATAGTCAGGGCAGACCATGTGTGTATGGGCATGGACGACAGCCGTGACATCAGCCACATCAAGCAGCTTTACACATGCTACATTCGTTGATCACAGTGGTTCGTCTTACATCGTCTAGACGGTCCCTAATGGTCAAAGGAATTGGTCATTGATCGATATGACTCCATGAAGCTATGAAAGATGTTTGCTTCAGCTTTATTGAATGCAGCAAACAAGCAGTTTTGCTGACATGGCTGCTCAACCGAGCCTGTTAATCTCATCCCATATGCTCTTCCTTTTCCCCGTGACTGCACCAGGCTGCTTTGAAGGCAAAGGTGCAGCTGTATTGAGTGGGAAACCTACGTCGTAGTAACGGGGTGCAACTGGTGGGGCGCTGGGTGCTGCTGCTGCTGGGGGCTCCAGCGGCATGGAAGCTTGCGCTAAAGGTGCTGTAGCTGCCATGTTGCGCTTTGCTTCAGTCGTCGCTGACGCATGCACCCTCTCAGTCCCATTGGATGTGGCATTGTCGTCATGTGCGAAGCTGTCGAGCATGTTTAGCAGGCTTGAGGGCCTCTGCTGCGTCACATTCGCAATGCGAGTAGGAAGCGGAGATGCGGCAGCACCAACCGCCTGCACGACCGTTCCGCGCGCTGGGCCAGAAATCCCTGGCGATGCCGGATGTGCTGGGCCGTCGTCCGTCAAGTCGCTAAGCAGGTCCGCGAGAAACCGCGATGGCTGTACTGTCTGTGGCACAGGCGAAGCTGTCAAATCAGTGGCGCCTTCCAGGCCGTACGCATCAACCCGTGCCTTCCTGGTGGCAACCTCATCCTCACCCATCTCCAGGCGCCTTTTCAAGTTTTGTGCTACTGCGCGCGACGGGCCGGCTTCCTCGCCTCTACCTTCCGCACCAGGCCGGCTAACCGCGAAGCTGAGTGCAGGATAGCGTCCCCCCTCCATCGGGCTCACACTTGCACTCAAGCCACTCGACAGTGATGCTTGGCGGATTGCAGCTGGCTTTGTTGGTGTGCCAGCGCCACTTAACGTGGAGTCAGGGCTCCGTCGCGTCCTAGCGTCCGATTGCGGAGTCGTTACCCGGGACGTGGACGCCGATACGCCGGTTGGCGACGACGGCTCGAGCACCAACACGCTACGCGTCGGATGCCCGATCGACCGCGCGGGTGCACCTTGCAATGATGCTGCAAGGTTCCGACGGCGAGGCTGCACCACTGGGACGTCCTCTACCTCGTCATCATCGGTAGTGGCCAAGCGAGTTCCGCTTCCGCTCCCTCCCGCCACGCCTCCAGCTGTCAAGTTCCGGCTGCCGCGCAGGACCAAGGCGGCTGTGCGAAGGTTAGGGTCAGGGTCAGGGTTGGGATGGCCAATGTTGAGAGGCTCGGGCATTTGTGGTGCCACGGCCACTGCCTTTGCGGCCCCCCTTGACGCCCGCCTCCCCCAGTTGGCACCCTGCTTCCCAGCCCAGGCCTGCCTACCCATAGCAACCGTCCCAGTGGGCCCACCCCTCTCCCCCACTCTCCCCACACCCCGCTCACTGCTCACCACCTCCCCCACATCTGCCCCAGCACCCCGGTGCTTGCTGATGCTGCTGACGCTGACGCTGGTGCCCTGGTTTGTGTACCCACCACAGCCCCTGCTGCTGGCCACCGTATGGGCCCCCCTGCCCTGGCCAGCTTTTGCATGATCCCCTTTGTGGCTCTCAACACCTGAGCTGACGGTTTGCCCGAACTGGCCCGTGCTGGCAGGCACACTGTCCAAGCAGCTGCCAGCAGCTTCTGAGCGTGGGCTGGGGCGAACAGGCCGGTTGAAGAGGGGGCTACGGGGAGAAGGTGCGGCCATGGGCAGACGTCCGATGGTGGGTGTGGGTGGCAGCTCACTGGCACTGTCACTGCAGCTAGCTGTGCTGAGGTCCATCAAGGTAGAATGTGCAGCATGGTGTGCATCTTGCCCCACCTGCCCTCCCTCCTGACCCAGCTGCTCCCCCTCCTGCCCTGGCTGCCCCAGCTGCCTTAACTCTGGCTTGTCTTGGCCTGGCCCCGTGCTGTAATCCAGGTGCCGTGCCCCCTGGTCTGCCTGCTGCTCTGCCTGCGCGGAGTCCTGAAGGGCCAGCGGGGCAGAGGGGACAGCCTGGCCTGGCCCAGCTGGTGGGCAGCTGGGGGCCAGGGCTGGGTGCAGGCCACACTGGCGCCAGGGCCAGGTCAGGTAGGTGCAGCGCAGCCCTTGCCATGACTTCTCATGTGCTACCTGCCCCTGCCCCTGCCCCTGCCCCTGCCCCTGCCCCTGCCCCTGCCCCTGCCCCTGCCCCTGCCCCTGCCCCTGCCCCTGCCCCTGCCCCTGCCCCTGCCCCTGCCCCTGCCCCTGCCCCTGCCCCTGCCCCTGCCCCTGCCCCTGCCCCTGCCCCTGCCCCTGCCCCTGCCCCTGCCCCTGCCCCTGCCCCTGCCCCTGCCCCTGCCCCTGCCCCTGCCCCTGCCCCTGCCCCTGCCCCTGCCCCTGCCCCTGCCCCTGCCCCTGCCCCTGCCCCTGCCCCGCTGCATCCATGCCCTGCCCCCCCCCCCTCCTCAACCCTCGTCAAAGAGACCTCCCTGACCCTCTGCAGCCCTTCCCGCCCCCTCCCCTCCCTCCACCCCAGCGGTGGGCCCTGCGTCATGGGGGGCTGCAGGCCCCACACAGGGGCAGGGAACAGCACCTCAGGCGCCAGCTGGGCAGGAGGCCAGGGGCAGGCCGTGCAGGGGGAGGGCAAGGAGGTGGGGGCTGTGGGGGAAGGTGGGCGGGGGAGGGAAGGGGGGCTTGGAGGGCTGGGGAGGAGGGGGAGGGGCCCCTGTTGCTCCCCTACCAATGCAGTGATAGCAGGCTGACTAGGAGGCTCTGCCGTGGCCTCACCACCCCCTCCTAGCACTGAGCCCTGCTGCTGCCGCTGTCCCTGTTCTTGCCCACCTCCGTCTGACACCACTGCCTGCTGCTGCTGCTGCCGCTGCTGCTGCTGCTGCTGCTGCTGCTGCTGCTGAGTGGCCGGTCCTGTCTGCTGTGCCTGAGCTTGGCCTGCCAGGCCAATCTGCTCCAATGCTGGTTGCTGCTGTTGCTGCACGAGGTGCTGCCCTACCGCCCGCTGGCAGCAGGCAGTCACCCAGGCAGCATCCACCAGCTGGCAGCTGCCACTCAGCAGCCGGCGTCGCACATGGGCAAGCAAGCGGCGCGCCCTGTCCGCCGTAGGCCCCAGCCCCCCGCTGCCCGCCCTGCCACCGGCCAGCTCCTTGGCAGCTTGGGGGCCGGAGGGGCAGGCAGGGGGGAGCAGCAGCAGGGGGGGAGCAGCAGCAGGGGGGCAGGCACTTGCGTCAGAGGCAGGGTGACGGTGGGTCCCAGCTTCAGCTAAGGTGGCAGAGGCTGTGGGTCCAGCAACCAGCCCTGCATTGGGGTGGTTGAGGGGAGGGGCGGCATTGAGAGCAGGCCCAGAGGGCAGGGAGGGGTGTGGGCTGGGGCATGGTGGTTGTCTGCGAGTATGTCTGGAGCTGGGCTGGGTGTTTGTCAGGGTGGGCGCTGGGAGGAGGGGTGAGGCAGGTGGGGGTGCGGTGAGTGCCGTCAGCAGCAGCAGCTGGCGGGCTGCCCCTGCACTGAGCTTGCGCTCAAAGGATGTGGCTGCTGATGCATGTGCTGCGCGGCTCAGGCTGGCCAGCAGCTGGCTGGGGGAGAGCAGAGGGCGGGGGCGGGGTGGGAGGGCAGGGGGTCCTGGGGGGAGGGCGGGGCGGGAAGGAGCTGCGGGGCAGCAGTGGCAGCGAAGAGCAAGTGGTGAGCGTCAAATGAAACACACACTTAAAACGTGCCCTGATCACGCTGTAAGGTTGGGTTGGGTTGGGTTGGGACCAACAAAAACCCTAAAGTAAGCACGGCACCTATGGCATCTATGGCTAGCCGCACCTACAGCTGGGCGTGAGCCAAAAGTACGTTTAGCGTTGTATGCAGCGTGACAAGCGTGACAAGCTTAGGCAAGCGTGATATGAAATGGAGGAAGGGGAGGTGTGAGGGGCCAGGGTGAGGGGTGAGGTGTGAGGGGCCAGGGGGAGATGTCACCGACCTTGCGGTGCAAACACCAGGATGTGAGTCACGCCCTTGGCCAGCTGGGACTGCACCTCCCCCCCATGAACCTCCACCTGCAGCTCAGCAGCGACCCCTTGTTCTCATGCAACCCCACATGGCCCTGCTGCTGCTGCGATGTTGGCTCTGTCTATCAGGCATGGCTGTGATGCATGGGCTCAGGCTCAGGCTCAGGCTCAGGCTCATCTCCCTGAAGCCCCATTACAGACATCGCCCTCTGCCAGCACAGGTCAGGTCGAACCCAGAACCCAGAACCCTGTCAGCCCTGGCCTTGCCTGCAGCTTCCAGGCGCGTAGCTGGGCAGCGTGCAGTGCCAGTGCAGCCTCGCGTGCAGCGACAGCAGCGGCAGCAGCAGCACCACCCTGGGCCGGGCTCTGCAGCTGGCCCCCACGCGGTGCGCCACTTGGCCCAGGCCCCACGCCGCCTCCAGCCTCCTCCTGCTTCACCTCTACCGCGGCTGCATGCTGAGGGGGCTGTAGGGTTAGTGAAAGGGCCTGGGGTGGGGGGACGGGGGAGTGGTGGGGTGGGCAAGGGCCCATATCCAGGATGAAGACAACCTGGGGGAGGGGCAGGGCAGGGGAGGGGAGGGAGTAGGAGGATGGGATGGGAGGGGAGGGGAGGGGAGCGCAAGAGGCAGGTGAGGTGAGAGGCTGCAGAGGTAAGGGAAGGGGAGGTAAGGGCAGATGAGGTAAGGGCAGGGAAAGGAAGGTGAGGGAAGCTGAGGGCAGGGCAGGGCAGGGCAGGGCAGTTGAGTACACTGAAAGGATTTCGGGTCTTGGGAAGATCCTGGTCAAGTTTCAGGCAATGTCAAAGGCAGGCAGGTGGGCGGGTGGGTGGGTGGGTGGGCCTTTTTGATGCGCTTCTCACCTTGCCTAAGAAGAGTGACGTGGCTGTTAGGGTCACACCAACCCCAGCCAGGCGACTGCGCACGTCAGACATGATGCCTAGCAGTGACCGGGGCACTGCGGTGGGCAGGTGGTGGGAGGTAGAGCAGTGGGGTGATGAGAGGTAGAGCAGTGGTGCCATGCTGAAGTGGGAAGGAGGGGATGGCTTGAAGAAGCATTGAGCTGCATGTGGGGCGGCAGGGGGGTTACGGCCCTGTCTTTTGCGCTGACAAGATATTCGGGGAGGGTTTGAGCATGGCAAAAAAACAGTAGGCGGCATGCTGGGGCAGGAAGGCATGCCAAACACAGTGTGCTGCGTGAAGGGGTGGATGCAGGGGTGGATGCAGGGGTGGATGCAGTGTCCTAGCGGATGACCTGTGCCAAGGTCGGGGTGCAGTCACCGCTGATTACATATACCCTGGTTTTTGATGCCTTGACTGGCTAGGTGACAATGTTGGAGTGGAGACGCTGGGTAGGTGCAGGATAGCGTGCTTGCTCCTAGCCTCAGTAAACCACATCCATTCCCATGGTCTGTGATGTCGTAGGTACACAACCACACCCCCTCGCTCCATAACCACCAGACATCTGGGTGACTTCAACTGTATTGATGTATATTGCGAAGGCGTGAAAGCTGTCTAGAACGCAATGGTACGGAGTGGAGCTGAGGACTGCGTACCTTGTGGCACGGTGCGTCCTGTGACGGGTTGCAACCCCGTGACGATCGCGTCGCTTGCGGCAGATCGCAATCGCGCCGGTCCGCCATTTTCCGCCGACCCCTCAACCGGCAAGCGCTCCCCGGCTGACTCGCCTCGGACCAAAAGCGCGTGCTGCTGGGCCGCAGCCAGGGAGTCGGCTAGTCGCAGCTCCGCTTCCACCTGCGATGGTGGCCCGAGTGAGACACAAAGATAGAAGGCCCGGACCCCGCGGCCCGATCTTGGCTCATCCTGCACGTAGCCGCTTGCATCGCGGATGCGCCTGCCTGCAAAGCCGGCGCACCTGTGCGAGCTGGTGTCGGTCCATCAACCGGTCCATGATTTGCTTCATGTCGAGACCCTCCGCGTCGAGAGAGCGAAACCACGGCGCGCCACACTGGTCATGATCGTCCGCATCCATGCGCGTCTGTGGGAAACACAGCCGAAACATGGGCTTCACGCTGCAAACTGGGACTTGGAGCATCTAACTTCTGGTTTGCCTCATCGGGCCATCAAGCAAATAAGTGCAGACACAGGCACAGGTTCATACATGTGTACGAGGGGTTCCACATCGGCGAGTTCGTCATTGTCTTAGTTAGGAGGCAGCTCGGGAGAAAAATGGGAGGCATGCAACTTGATAAGGTTTTGCGTTCTGTGGAGTGTGACCTGGAGTGGGAGGGGGGTAGCGGGGCAACACCGTAACCCAGCCTGACCTGGGTTTTTGCCTCCCCCTGATACCCCCAGCTTACCGTGGGCCTCATGAACAGGTAGTGCCAGGGCCTGGGCTGCACCCACTGCTGCAGCGCTTTGCACTCCAAGAGCCAGCTGCAGCAGGCAGGGCGCAGCCAAGGCTGGGTCAGGGCGCAGCCAGTGGCAGCGAGTAGAGTGAGGCAAGCAGCGGGCTCCGCCCGCTTTGAGCGCTCTCCACACGTTGAGCTGCTTAAGCGGCTGTGTGTTGCTGCAACGCTGACGGGGAAATGTCATGTTATGAGGATGACCGTGCTCCAATCCGTTTTGTCAACTAGATCAGGGCAGGGCAGGCTGGCTGCAGGGTTGCCTACTGGTCGGGGAATGGCATGTCCGGGAAAGTGTGAAAGAATGACCCCACTCCACCGGGCCTGGTGGTGCCCCCCTGGCGGTGCCAAGGACATGATGACCAGCTTCCTTAGGGACATGTCAAGCTTCCTCAGGGACAATGCTTACTTCCGGCTGCAGGCTTGACAGGTCAGGGCGGCTGGCAGGGCACACTGACTAGGCTAAGCCGGGCTGAGGCGGGGGGGGGAGGCAGGGAACGCAGGGCTACACAGGAACTTCTCCGCCAGCTGCCATCCCACCCCCTCCAGCACCTCGATTCACATCACCTCACCCGACCCTGCTCTACCGTGTCCTGACCTGCCCAGACCTGCCTGGCCCTGCCCTGCCCTGGCCTGACCTGATGCGCAGCACGTCAAAGCGAGCGTCGCGCTCCAACTCACGCCGCAGACCCTCCCCCACATCCAGCGCCAGCACAAGATCATCCTCATCTGCAACCATCCACATCATCATCATCAGCAGCAGCAGCAGCAGCAGCAGCAGCAGCAGCGGTCCCATCCTCTCGCCCTTTCACTCCTCCCCCTCCAGCCCCCCACCCTGCCAAGCCCTGTCGTTGGGTCACCCTGACTCACGTGCCCTCTGCTGCCACACCTCCGCCCCCAGCTGCCTGGCCAGCTGTGACAAGCTCTCCCTCGTGTGGCCTGGACCTGCGGTGCGGAGGAGAGCAGCTGAGGTGGTGTGCAAGTTGAGGCAGGAGGGGGCGGGAGGCGGGGTCAGGGTCAGGGTCAAAGTCAGGGTCAGGGTCAGGGTCAGGGTCAGGGTCAGGGTCAGGGTCAGGGTCAGGGTCAGGGTCAGGGTCAGGGGCAGGGTCAGGGTCAGGGGCAGGCGCAGCAATGGTCGGGCAGGTATGTTGGCTGGACAGGGAGGCAGGCAGGCAGGAGGAGGGTGAAGGAGGACGTGCAGCAGGCTCACCAAAGGACTGGCCAAGCAGCACCACCCGCCGCCCAGCCAGGATGTCCTGCTCCTGGGTCACACCTGCCACACAAGTATTCACACAGCCCACATGGCATAATCATGACGTCAGGTCAGGACATGGGCCCAGCTACTGAGTCAACCCTGCTGCGCCCTCTCCTTTACACATCATGTGATGAAATCTTGAACCTCCTCTCTACAAACCTTACTACACCCTCCCCTTCACACAGCCTGTGGTGTAGATTTTGGGAACCTCCTCTCTCTAGGCCCATTTGCAAACATCAGGATGCTGCATACTCCGTACCCTCTACCTCATCCTGTAAGCAGCAGCACCCTCACCCCCCCGTGAGCAGCAGCAGCCAGCAGCTTCCTTGTCAGCCTCACCCTAGGCTCCTGGTGCCCACACTCCCTCCGGCCCTCACACCACAACCCCCCTCATAGTGCAAGGTCACACTTGAGGCTATGTCACCACACTGCTTCTCCTCACCCATCTATCCACACTTGGAATGCCACACCCTTTTCCCTCACCTCCCCACCCGACCACCCACCCACCCACCCAGCCAGCCCCTACCCACCTGCAAGATCAGGCGGCCTGAAGGCTGTGGGCACCCCTCTCCCCGCCCCTGCCCCTCCGCGGTGCCCTGACCAGCCACCTCCCCTGGCCCTGGCCTTGGCCTGCTGATCCTGCCGGGCCATGCGGCGCAAGGCGGCCTGGCTGGTGGCAGCGTCAATGCGTGCGCCATCGGCAGCGACTGATGCTCTGGCCCCTGAGCACCAAGGGGCAGCTGAGGCAGGGTTGGCCATAGGCAGGTCAGCTACAGGGCATAGTGCACAGGGCACAGGCCACAAGGCACGCTGACAATCTAGGGATCCATTCTTATTGTGATCACTATGACAAAGCTGGCAGGCACCGGGTAGACTGCGGCCCCACCCCTGGCCCCATCGGGACAGGGTCGGTCGGTCGGTCGGTCGGTCGGTCGGTCGGTCGGTCGGTCGGTCGGTCGGTCGGTCGGTCGGTCGGTCGGTCGGTCGGTCGGTCGGTCGGTCGGTCGGTCGGTCGGTCGGTCGGTCGGTCGGTCGGTCGGTCGGTCGGTCGGTCGGTCGGTCGGTCGGTCGGTCGGTCGGTCGGTCGGTCGGTCGGTCGGTCGGGTCGGTCGGTCGGTCGGTCGGTCGGTCGGTCGGTCGGGTCGGTCGGTCGGTCGGTCGGTCGGTCGGTCGGTCGGTCGGTCGGTCGGTCGGTCGGTCGGTCGGTCGGTCGGTCGGTCGGTCGGTCGGGTGGGCGGGTGGTCGGTCGGGTGGGTGGGTGGGTGGGTGGGTGTTGCTTACAATGATTGCCTCCAGGGCGGATGGCCCCTGGTGCCCCTCCAGCGGCTGCAGCGGTTCTCAGGCTACGTAGCCGGTGGTCAATGTCTGCTGCCTTGTTGCACTGCAGAGTCAGGGTCAGGGTCAGGGTCAGGGTCAGGGTCAGGGTCAGGGTCAGGGTCAGGGTCAGGGTCAGGGTCAGGGTCAGGGTCAGGGTCAGGGCACCTGAGCTGCAGTCTTGTCGGGCCTCCATCGCAAGATGCGCGGGAAGCGTAAGCTGTGGCGGCAGGCAAACTGCCGGGAGTTGATGGTGCGGATGTCAGCCCTTAGCTGCACAGGAGGAAGAGTGGAGGCACAGGGGCAGGGTGGCAGTGGTCAGGCCTGCCTGAGTCTCTGGCCTGCCAACGCAGCAAGTGTTAGAGTGAAGGTGGTGTGAAGGTGGTGGGAGGGTGGTGGGAGGGTGGTGTGAAGGTGGTGGGAGGGTGGTGGGAGGGTGGTGGGAAGGTGGTGGGAAGGTGGTGGGAGGGTGGTGGGAGGTGGTGGGACGGTGGTGGGAGGGTGGTGGGAGGGTGGTGGGAGGGTGGTGGGAAGGTGGTGGGAAGGTGGTGGGAGGGTGGTGGGAAGGTGGTGGGAGGGTGGTAGGAGGGTGGTGTGCTCACCTCCAGCACTACGCTCTTGTTGACATCCTGCACCCACACATGGGGTTCCTCACCCTCCTTGGGGTGGATGTAGCAGCCTGGCTTGCTCCCGGGCTCCTGCTGCCACCAGGGGTCAGGGACCAGGGGTCAGGGGCGAGGGGTCAGGGGCGAGGGGTCCGGGACCAGGGGTCAGGGGCGAGGGGTCAGGGACCAGGGGTCAGGGGCGAGGGGTCAGGGACCAGGGGTCAGGAGCATCACAGGCCAGGGTGGTGAGGGCAGAGGGGAGCGGTTGAAGCAGGGAGGTTAGGGGGGATGGGCTCACGCTGGAGCGCCTGAGTCCCGCTTGCACCAGGCGCTGCAGCAGGTCTGCCCGCACCGCCTCACTCAACCCAGTGGACACCCTGCAGCCGGTTGCAGGGCAGGTGGGCAGGTGGGGGCTAGGGCTAGGGTTAGGGCTACGGCTAGGGCAGGGCATGGGTCATGGGAGGGCCGGTGGGCTGGTGTGTCCAGGGTGGGGGCTGCATGAGGGCGTGGGGGCTAGGGCTAGGGCTAGCCCTAACCCTTGTTTGGCATCAGCAAGAGCGGGGAGGGCTTTGACCTGCCTGAGCTCATGGGCTAGGGCAGGGCAGGTGTGTCCAGGGTGGGGGCCCCGTAGGGGTAGGGTAGGGTAGGGGCAGGGTGGGGGGCCCATAGGGTGAGAACAGGCGGGTTGAGGCTCCCCCCCTCCCCCTCCCCTTTCCTTTCTAGGGTAGGGGCAGGGTGGGGTGGGGTGGGGGGGCCCACAGGGTGAGAACAGGCGGGTTGAGGCTGGTGGGCAGGAGCAGCTGCTGATCCCTACCGAGTCGCAGGGATGTAAACTAGGCAGCGGCAAGATACGTGGTGGCAGCAAAGGGCCTAACTCACCCCTCCCGCCTCCCACCTCCCACATCCTCCCTCCCACCCCCAGCCCTTGCCCCTCTCCTCTCCCCTCCTATCCACCACCCCTTCCACCTAGCCCCTGCCTCCACCCCCTCTCCCCTCCCTCTCCCTGTCCCCTGGCAACACCCCCTCTCCCGTCCCCCACCCCTATCCTATCTCCCCCCTCCTTCCTTCCCCCTTCCTCCCCTCCCTCCCGGCCCTGCTTGTGCCGGCACTTGCTTGCAGAAGCTCTCATACTGCCAGGGTTGCCCCCCCCCAGGCGGCTCCACGGGCAGCGCCAGCAAGAACTGGTGCAGCACAGCGGTGTGGGTGGAGCGCTCCCCGTAGAAGGCCCCGATGATGACCGCGTCAAGGTCCTGGGGGCAGGGGAGGGGTCCAGGGGCAGGGGGTGAGAGGGTCAGGGGGGTGGAGGGGAGGCTATGGCTGAAGGTCAGGGCAGGGGGAGGGTCAGTGGTGAGGGTGAAGGCTCAGGGGGGTATGAGTTATGAGGTAGAGGTAACCCCCCTTCAACACCCAGCTTCCTTCCACCTTCCAGCTACCACCTCTCTGCATCCTGTTCTCTCTCAATCGCACCCCGCCCCCTTTCTGCCCCCATGCCCTGCCCCGCCAGGCCCCCTCCTCCCCCTCCGCCCCCCAGCCTCCCACCCCCCACCTGCACCACCACATAGTCCGGCTTGAGCTTGAGCCAGGCGTCGCTGCGCACCCCGTAGTGCCACTGGCTGTCCAGC